>JARFOD010097773.1:0-16904 GCA_031763545.1 Mopalia muscosa
AACCAACCAACCAACCAACCAACCAATCAATCAATCAATCAATCAATCAATCAATCAATCAATCAATCAATCAATCAACCAATCACTCAATCAATCAATCAATCAATCAATCAATCATTCATTCATTAATTCAATCAATCAATCAATCAATCAATCAATCAAAAAATAAAGCAAGCAAGCAATTAAACAGTCAATCAACCAACCAATCAATAATTCAATCAAGCAATCAATCTAGTCAAACAATTAACCAATCATTAAATAAATACTTAGGTTAATATGTTATCTACTGCAAAAACAGAATATGGAATCTTATGTTCCCTGTAGGTGGTGAGAGGACTGCTCGACTTCGTATTTAACGGTTTGATTAACATGAGTATTGCAAAGAAAAGCAGTTAACGATAACATATATTGCAGTACAAAACAAAACCTTTAACAGTCAACCGCTTGTATACGCAATCAGCTTCGATTTATAGATATATATTCTTGGCTTATTGGAAACACTCTTAAATGACTTTTAAAACATGGCCGGATATAAACATGCAAGTCTTTGGTATTTAGGCAGGTGTTTCAATCATTGCAGCTATGTTCGTTTCTTAATATCTTGTAACTTTTAGCTACTTCAAAGTTTATGCTCTGGTATCAAACCAAAAATAATCAATTGGAATGGTTATTTACCAGAGATAAACCCAGCCTCTAAAGTCTTGGAGTGTTTGTTAGGACGGAGCAATGTGCTTATAGATCTACGATGAAAGATGTGCTGCTATTATTTACATCTGCATCATTTGTTAAGCATATGTTTTCTCGTCTGTGTAAGTGCTCTAAAGTACTATTCACATACCCGATGAAGTGTTTATGTAAGTGTAATGGATGGTGTATACACTGTTGTATTTTTAGCGGTTCTGTGGAAGACAGTTTAAACGCTGATTAGAGATGTTTTCTAGCGCATACTGAGTAGTATTTAGTAGCATATACACAATGATGTATACGTAAACTGCGTATACAACGCATTATCAGTATTAGCATCATCAGCACTATCACTCTGTGTGCTGTATTAATTAATAAATGTATTGAACACCACTATATGTGTTTTGTATTAGCTAGCTTGTATTTGAACGGCTTCTCTCTTTTTAGTTCTACTTTTGCTTGCGATTTAAAAATACGGTGAATTTGGTTCTTATTTCTTTCCTATATATCATGATTGATGCTGTTGTGTTAACATAGTTTACAGTTAATACATATGTAACATGGAGAAAAGCTTAATTGGACAGGTACCCATTTCATTACAAGCAGTGGAAATGTTTTGGGTCTATGGCGATAAACGGGCCTCCTCTATGTTATATTTATCACATAAATCAGGTGGACATACGCGTTATAGTCTACTTCTTGTTGCAATTTTTTTTTTTTTTTTAACTTTATACCTGCTCAGCTGTCGATTGCCTTATATTGATGTGAAGTTTTCACTGTAATTTTAGAACATTATAATATGTATGTTTGATATATTTATCTCTGAGAATGGACCGTAATAAGTTCAGAAGACTAGAATCAATGTGATTGGTGAAGAAATTATAGTTAACATGTAACAGTAAATCTTCCTAAAGCCTGCCATCCGAGCGACCCTCTATTTATCCGAGACACTTTCACCTCTCTATCCTTCACTTAGATCCTCATGAGCCGCTATATTTAGGGCTGTAAATATCTCATAGTTTTAATCCTTTTCTCCTGAAGTCAGGAAGTCAGAACAAGAATCAAACGAAATTACAACCTTTACTCCATTATGCCAAATTACCCCGAAGATTTGAAAGGGACTCGAGCGTGGAGGTCGTCAAATAGGATCGCACTATCCAATCAGTATTGTTCTATTCAGAGGCTTCTACCCTCCAAACAGTCCTGTAAATCAATGGAACGATCGAGCATACAAAGTGAGCGAAAAATCTAGCAATTGTTTCGGCAACAAAACTTGATGTACAACAACATCTGTTATAATTATCTCCACCTAACCTAACATTGAGTGGAAATGACTTATCAAAGGTGTTACAATGAGCCACATAACTTACATATATTTGCATTTCTTGCTTCCTAATTTACCGGGTTTGGATAGATAATCTATGGAAGAGCGGTCTGTTGCGGACATTTAACGGTCGTATCGAAAAGTGCTCTGGATACAAGTAATACACACTGAAGGTGAAGCCAGTCTGTATTGTCTTCGTCGGAAATCAACACTTCGTGTGAATTTCTTTTATTTTGTCTCCCTTTTATTGAAACTTAGAAATATATATGATTTCTTGGTTTCTAGCAATTTATCCAACAATTCAAAATGCTGACAAAGAGTAGAATATGTTTTAAATAATTAATTTAAAATCCATACGATAACTACATTACATATTGATCGACACAACAATCTCAAATTCATTTCGTAGTCTAAAAACCATACATCTGGACACACACTAGGAAGTGGCATTTATATTTAATTATTTAGTACCCTCACATTAAATTACACTGTATTTAGATATACACCTGAACTTTAGAGTGTTCGCCTCAAATTAAAAAAAAACAATAGCTTGTTCATCCAAATGTTCATCCTGCATTTCTGCTTGTTTGTTTCAATGTTGTTCAGCTTATCGTTATATAATATAACAAAGGTATACTGACTTCGATTCTAAGTAATAACTGCAATGTACAGTTAGAACTATTGGTTTGATGTATTTATTAAGGGGATAAAGTCACATCATGCTTTATCATTAGTTTCGAAAATACAGCCAATACTCACCGCTGTGCAGTGCAAGAAGGAATACTAATGGAATATAATTATTACGTAGCAGTAAAGTAATTATATGTGGTATAAATTACTGCTATATATGTAGATCAAATCTATTCCATGGCGTCCTCAGATGCTTTTTATCTTAAAATGCTTTATATCGTTGGATAATGATTAAACATGTTTTAAAAAGTATTTTATCGCGAGTTCACGCAGTACCTTTGTAGGTAACATAACAATAAAACGTATTTACGAATGTCTGTGTAAATTGTTTTATTTAATTGAAAACTTTATACAAATACATTTTTTAAATTTGAAATAAATTATTATCATAAATAATTTTCTCCGTAAGATTATTATTTGTCAAAGTCAATCACTTTGCCTTCGGAACAGTTTAATGGGTTTTTTATTGTTGTTTTTCTTTTTGCTTCGTCAAAAATGTACCAATAGCTTATATCAACCTAACTGAAACATTCCAGATGCTTGGAAGAGCTCTGCCCAGCCACTTTAACCAAACTTTCCATATTGTTTGGAAGATAAGGTTTAACCCAGGTACCAAATGAAGGCAACGTAATCCTCTTATTAGAGAGGCTTTAGAAGATGGTTGTTGTCTGCAAAGGTCCATTTATAAGATTGGCCGAGATAAGTCAATAGCTCTCGAACAGTTGGTAGCATGGTGTCTGCTCTCATGTACATGGTTTGTAACACTTCAAATTTGTTTTAACTATAATTACCAAGTGACAAGCGTGTCAGATTAACACATTTTTTAAAAGATAATGTGATGCAACAATCTCATCAGATCAGAATATATCTGTATACTATCTACATTCCGTAATGTATAAAAGGCGTGACGAAGAAATGATTATCAATTTTTCAGGTGTGCTGGTAACATAAGTTAATTGTGAGAAGAGAATTGTTAGTCTTATTCGTGTGCCATTTAGATGTGTTATTGTCCACTATTTTTAGAAACTTATATACTGAGCAAAATAATGTATTTATTTCGGAATAATGCTCAAGATGTCAGAATATATACATTTTGTCAAAATTAATAGTATTTTTTTTCTGATAGCACGTGCTTTTTTATTAATAACATATTATTTTCTGATACATATATTTTTTGGGGGAAATTTTTCCCACTGCTTCAAGTAAAATGTTTCACTGTCATCTTAATATCGGACATGTGGATCAATCACACAACAAGGCCGTAGTACAATTTTGGCTGATGATAATTTAGTGTCTGGCTGTAAGGATGGTGGGTGATTTGGCGCGGGAGTTAGCCCAGTTTTCCAGGCTGGTATCTAAAAGTGTTTTCCAAACATAACATCAATACTCATAATGTTCTCTATCCACAAAAACCATTAGAGAGATTAAAGGGCTGATACCTATTAGGTGTCATAAGCATTTCACAATGTTCATTATTGCATTACATGAAAATCAATCTAGGCAGAGATTCCACATAATGGATTATGTAATAAAGCACATTCTGAAATCATAATTCAAGGGGCACAACTCTGCGAATCATATCGTCATATTGGATTGTTATCCCCCACACATGACAACCATATCAGTTAAACGCATTGTGAACAAAATATTATGAAATCAACAAAATAACGTAGTTATTAATATTTTATCCTTGAAAATCGGTCTAGCAATTGTACACATCTAAAGTAGCCATTAACAATGATTTCCTGGTTCCGTCTTTGGTATAATATTATATTGTTTTAATCATAAAAGGCAGTGTCATTTTACACAAAGTAAGATTTTTATAATGCGTAACCACGCAGAGATTTTGGTACTTGACTCAAACTAAAAATGTTAAGTTATTTTGAACTGTGAGCAAATCTTACAAATTCAAAATTAAAAAAAATCAATATTAGACAAACTATTAGAAATAAGCACTGGGTATTATCACCATCAACAATTTCTTGACTAGAATTCATAAAGGTATATTGATTAATTAATTTGCGTATGACTGGAAATTGATCAATATTTATGAAGCATTGAAAAATACACTTAATCTGGATAATAAGACACTGGAGAACACTTCTACTGGTATACACCAGCTGCCGATAGGGGGCGATCTGTCTAGTGGGTGGTGCGCTGTGGGAACAGTTCAGCGAATGACAGTGATTTAGTAGCGTCACGTGGGTGTGTGAAGCAAAATGTTCCCCACTCTTTTCACTCAATAATCGTACGAAACGGGGCCGCGTGCCTGGTGATCACAGATCGCCGCGCCCTTTGATGTTCTCTTCAAAAGGACTTCAAGCCAGTTTGGGATTGGTTTGGGGAAAGTGTAGAAAGCTGTGTATAGTTTGTAGGCTTCGGGCTGTATGTACGGTCAAACTAACCCTTTCAGTGTGTTACTAATATACGTACATGTATGTTACTCTAGTTTCGTCTCACACTTCAACTGTGTGTGTTTGGTCATGAAATAAAGGAGTCATAATTAAGAAATGAGATCCGAATAGATATGTGTTTCACTATATACCATGATACATACAGTATATATCATTAAGTACTAGGGCATTACATTTTTGTTACACTTATATGTGAGGTAAATAATATACTGTATAAACTACTGACAGGAGTATAACTCGTTTGTGCACCTTAACACGAGAGAAGGCTAACATTGACATAAAGCTACATCTAAAAAAAACTATTATTAACCTATAACCATAATTTCGCTTAAAAGAAATTTGGTACAGAAATGATACAACTACAACGAAGTGAGAAATTGCGTGGAGTTTACTGTTCCCTACGTATAAGCATTACGTAAATCAAATTCAAAACCACAGCTGCTAATTAGTTTTGACTCAAGGATTTCTTTTTTTAAATAGATTTTGTGTTTTCTGAACATTGACTAGTTCTCTTCGCCTTATGTTCTCACACATCATTAAAATGTATCAGTTACAAACACGACATGAGTATCATTAATCATTGAAACAAATTCTGCATAATTAAAACTGTTATGTGTTGTAATACTAAACAGATGTCCTCGTTATTTACATATGTTAAATATAACTATCATTTATTACTGTTTGTTGAACATGTAAGACATAATACAAACGATGTTATAATATGTTCAATTAACTACTCGTGAAAACCTCCCGCGACTCTGAGCAGAACTGCTACATGTATGTTTTGCTTATAATCTGAAAACGAAACTGAAATAAACCACAGTTCGTCATTTCCTTCACTTTTACAGTTCTCTAATGGTCAATAAAAACTGTTTTTTGGCATGTGAAAAGCCAGAGATATATCTCAACTAAAATTTGCAAAAGAAAGAAATACCATTATGTTAGTGTTATTGTAAATACAAACAGATAAGAAACCATCAAATAGGATTAAACTTATTGTGAAATGGGATTGTGTTACACATAACATCATTTTCATCACTGATCACCACTGAATACAAGTATCATTCATATTTATTAAGGTGCACAAGTTTTGCTACCACCAAATCAATCAGTCCCAATAACAAAATACATAGTTATGATTAAATACGATGCCCTTTGTAAATTAAAAACAATTAAACAGGCTTTCCTTAGCTTAGATGGTCACTAGCAGCAAAACCATACCACCAAGAAATCAAATGCGTCGCAAGCTGTGAAGTAAGTTGCGAAATGACTAGTTGTTTTTTTGTTTTTTTGTTTGTTTTTTGTAAAGGAAAGAAATAACCAGTAATGCTAACATAATTTGTTCTAAGCAAAATTGTTTTATCACATCGTTTTAATTATACACAAATTATTATTTTCACAACGAAATTTTGGATAAATTCAACACTGAAGCACAAATGAACCAATACAAGCACCGCATTATTTTAACTATAATTTATGTAATTTATGAGGAAAATCAAAGCTTACTGTTTCTGGTGGTTTCGTTAGTAAAACAAACTGCCACTAGTCGGTGTGTTGTATTGTTAAAAAAAAATTATTTGATTTGATTTGCGTTTAAAATAAGTTGATATTTAGTTTAAAAAGCGCATATTTGTTATGGACGCCCTTGTATTGTTCACTTGTGTTTCTAATTTATTACTCAAAAGCTTCATATAAATCCGCAATACCGGGATAAAAGTTAATTAATGCCCATATTTGCTTGAACAAGGCGTTTTTACTGACAACACATGCAAACTCTATGCAACCTAATAACTCGCCGTATTAAAATCTTAAAAGATTTTATTTGAGATCGTCTAATTTCATTAAGACATCCACTCTAACGATCAGGATACAGTTAATTGATGAAATTCCAAATAGCTGATATATGACAAAGCTCGTAATTAAATCGCACAAAATATGTCTTTCTTGTCCTTTCCTACTAGTGGTTGTTCTTCGGCGGCCCTTGCGCAGGTAAGCAGCATCGCCTTTACCGGGATGTCTTCTGAAGGTAACACAGGATTAGTATATCAGGTAACTTCGTGTGCAGTGATTTTTGTACTAAGAAAATAAACCAACACGCGTACATACATGAATTGTCATCTCAAAGTTTGGTAAAATATATACATGTATATCCAAAAGGCGATTTTTTTCAATTAATCGAAATACATATTACATACAACTACCTGGAGAAACATAGGGAATACATACTGTATACGTCTTATTAATTACTTTAAAACATGGTTCACTTATATTATGATTTGTATTTGAGTAATACTCGAGTCAGGATTGAATTATTGATTTACTTTTGATGCCATTGGAATATGATATTTGAGTTTGGGTTTTCATTAAACAGAAGTATTCTATACTCTGGTTTAGATTTTGGCTGTAAGAATTAAGTGCGAACGAATTGTAATATTAACACCAGCCATATTGTTGAACAATTAGGCTAATATTGTTATTGTAAAGATTAATCTCTGTCTCCTTTTGTATCCATATAATCTTTAACAGGATATGTTTCTTTGAAAGCTACAACACCATATGCTTTATCAATTCTCTCCATTATTCACAGATTCTCCCTTTCTTTATGTCATATTGCTCTTAACTGTACCTTATTTATTAGTGAAATGCGAGCTTGCCTTAAAACGTCGAGAGTCTAATAGGCGCTTGGAAGACCCAAATGTGCCGTTAACTAGAAAGAAGGTGGCAAAATAGGGATATTAGATATTAACAACTAATGTACACGATTCTAATGAGTTGTTCTCCTCGCGACGGAGTAGTGCCATGAACATGTGAGTTTGTCGTCAAGGCAGATCTTTTTTTTCTCTCTCTCTTGTCGGGAATCAGTGTTAGACAATAGTATTTGAAAATAATGTGATAGATAGTCTGTGTGTTGTATGGATGTCCTCGCCTCCCCGTCTCCCTCACACCCCTGTGGTTTCTTCCAGCACCAGTCACAATTAAGTCAAGGTGATACTTTACACTTCTCTCCGGAAAGTTTTGGTTTTTGTGGTTTTGCACGAAATCTAACGTAATCATTCTTGTTGAATGTGAGTGCTGTATTCCGTGACAGCCCCTATCTGAGGTTTCTTTTTCCCAGACACAACTTAAGAAACTTTCCCGTCAGTTTCAGAAAAAGCCCCGATTCAATATTCTTATTAGTTTCATTAATATTTTTGATTTAATGCATTTTTTTATATTTTAAAGGGGCAATAAAAGGCATAAACTTTGCCCTGTACTTAAAAAATTAGATCAGGGCTTTGGAATATGAATTATGAAGATTTTAAATCTTTTTTTATTTCGTAATGCGGAATTTATCATGAGCATTGGAGTAAGGATATCGCTGCCTTGCAATATCGGATTATGGTCTGTTAATATTTTAGTAAGAGATCTGATGTAAAGTGCAGTTATCTCATTCTTTTAAAATAATAGCTCCATTAATCACTGTGTAAAATTCTGTTATGTTCACACAGCTCTATATAACCTTCCGCGATGCCTCCATCTGGCCTTTCTTTTCGCGTCCCCCGTGAGGAGACTTCTTGCCCCCAAAGGCCAAACAACTGCACAAAGCTAACACACATGACTCACTAATTAATTTGGTCAGTTTTCGTGACTTCAGTTTGTCAGCCCCAGTCTGGCGATGAGGGTGATACATTTTCTAGAAGCAGTAAACATTTCACGATGACGGAACTGATTTTCGTAATGTCAATTGCCATTTATCAGCTTAAAATTTAACTTTTTTTCTTTTTAATTGATTCGATTATTTTTACACGATATCAAATTCGGTTCGAGTTCTGATTGTCGGTCATTTCCGATATTATTTGAACATAGGTATCAACAGGTACAATGTTAACTTAAATTTGTTTACACTGTCCACCTCCTGCATGTCACTATTATTTATTTATATTACCTTTGGTATATTTGAATGGTTCGTCCAATACAGGTCATTGGATTAACCCAGGAATGATTATTAACAGAGGATCTTTATCTCAGGAAAAAGTAAATCATATACATATAACTAATTGTCCGTAAACTGATGCTGTCTTCTGATTAGTTAGTGGTATACGCTGTACTTTGGGTTATTCCACTCATGTGACAGTCCTGCGGGGGAAAACCCTCCTGTCTTCGTTGATTGGTTATTGGTACACGCTGTACCTTGGATTATATCACTCATGTTATGGCGTGTCAGTCCTTCGGTGGAAGAAACTGCTGTCTTCGTTGATGGCTTAGTGGTACACTTTGGGTGATTCCACTCATTTGACAGCGTGTCAGTCCTGTGATTGGAAGAAACTGTGTCTTCTTTGATTTGTTAATGGTACACGTTGTATACTTTGTGTTATTTCACTCATGTTACGGCGTGTCAGTCCTGTGGTGGACGAAACTGCTGTGTTATTTGATTGGTTAGTGGTACACGTTGTACTTTGGGTTATTTCACTCATGTTACGGCGCGTCAACCACGTGGTGAAAGAAACTCAATCCAAATCCAACGTTAAATAAATGCGCGAAACACTCAGGAATACTTTATCTTCGTATTCCTGTACTTAAATAATGTAGAAATATAGCTTTTTTCAAATAAATTTACCTATTTTATAGAATTACGTACGCGTTTTGTTATATTGAATAAAACTACTAGACATATCATGCACTTCTAGTTTTTTTAAAGGGAAAATTAATAGTATTTTATTCTAATTTACATTTCCGTCAACTGATAATGAGCTTGTTCTTGTAACTCAGTTATAATTTTCAGTAGTATTTTCTTTGTACGTCTGAACATTGCTTCGTGTTAATAATAAGCTGGATGATTCTACACACATCTCCTGTAAACCTGGATCGTGGCATGGTGCGAGAAAATAACTCTAAGGTGAGAGGAGATTTCCCCACCATAAGAAGACAACCTTGAGTTTCCGCCGCGAAAGGCCTTCACAAGAGGTATGTCATGCAATTACCCCGGCCTCTCGTGGATCGATCCATTTGTCAGAAGTAAATGAGGAATCAGTTGTGACTAGTTTTACAGCTCTTGTCCGACCTCGTCCCAATCATTATAGTTCAGGTGAAATGTTTATGAAGTTGAAACATCATAAATTGATCGAGCGTTCAGAGACAATTAGCCGACTAGCTGGTGGTCGTGTTAAGAAACCAGACTCCTCCATCTGAGTCCCTTTGTTATCTGAGCCGATTAGGTGCAGGGGTTGCATAGAACCTGTCACAGCGGAAGACAACAATTCCCTCTAAAACACTCGCCAACACAACAAACTATACATATATCATAAAAACCACCTGACCGGTCATTATGTTAAACCATTGCGATATTCCCAAGCCCTTGAATAGTCTGAAACTAGGAACTGCGTGTGAGAGGCATGAGAATACTAAAATGTTTTATTGGCTTTATTAACACAAACACATGGGAGTATATCTAGAACATAACATATTTCCTCGATTTAAAATAGTCGACATCCCTGTTAAAGTGCAATACATTTTTAGAAATATATATACAGTCTGTATTTCCCTTGGGATAAGTTATAATGTATGTCTCTATATTAAAAATATATACAGTCGGAGTTCGAATCCCGCGGGAAAAGGGTAAAAAATATACATATATACTCCTCGCCCCTTTCCCATCAATTCAATTTCTAACATGGGAAACATGGAAGGAGAAATATCAACTAAACATGTACATTTGCATGAGTTATGTAAAATGATACATAAATCTGAATGTATTTTATACTCCAATCGCAGTTCATTTACAAATACAAGGGATCAGACGTACGTTTTATTCAAATGTTCAAGTTGTTAATCACAATATATTGGTACTACAGGTAGCTGTTAAATAGATAAAGCAATGGTGAACACCATAGTGACTCGTTTAATGACTTATCCGACTGAAATAGTACCAGTCGTATTAAAAACATATTATCCTTGCCCATACAACCTAAACAATACTAACCGCCGACTTTTTGTGTTTATAACAATAGTACAAATATCATACTTATCACTAGGTTTATTGATCAGTTCATGATTGGTTGAACTCTATAATAAAGCCCTTGCGAGTTTCAGACAGAGGCACTGTTTAAAATCATAGCATCAAAGTCATCAAAGAGACTGGGATCTTACGTAAATAAATTTAACAACTCCGTCATCTGTTCATACCATCGCCATCCACTATTGGATATCTACCTGGTTGCTGTGTACCATATTTCTTACTATATATTGGTGATGATAAAAAAAACGGTTGAAACACCGTGTGATCTTGAAGTTCTCTGTGTGCGAACTCACATTAATTGAGCAATATACACATAACTTTTTTGTCCTCCTTTATTTGAGGGAAATGGGGTAATTTCATCGCCAAACACCGTAGCTCAGTGGTAAGTGTCTGGCACATGATTCTGGTAAAGCAAACATTTCTTTCTGCAAATATTGAATATAAACATGTATAAAGGTCCGGGGTTCGAATCCCGGTGGACGCAAGCAAATTTATTTTTCTTCATTTATTCAAAGTAAATGTAATATTTGTCAAAGAGGTAAAAGCTGGACTTCACATGTATACGGTATTCACAGAAGACATACTTCGCGTGGCATGCATACCAATGTATTCTTGAAATAACTTGTCCTTAGCAGATTTGTTGATCAGTGCGTCGTCCAGCTAGTTAGTTAATTAAAACTGAGTACTTAAACAGTTCATTCATTTCGGTTTAGTCCAACCAATAGATTAAATGACCAGGTGATGGGAAAATTATGGATCAAACTGCTGAACGGCAGTTTGTTACTTTTATTTGCATCACTCTTCAATATTATTTAGTCTTTTGAATCATTCTGATAGTAACATAGTAGTAGCATTGCTAGTACATCCCCAATAATAGATCTACACAATATGGCCTACATGGAATAATCTTAGGAATCCATTCCTATCTGTTATGGGAGTTCTAACATTACATTGTAACACACAGTAGGCATCTTTACCCTCTGTTGCTTTCTGGACGCATGAAGTGTTAAACAAAGGTGATGGCGTATTGATGAAATTTCAAATGCGAACAGACTGGCGAAATCACTCTAATATAATATATGAGAATTGAATTGCACCAGCATAGTGTCAGTGGCGGAAGCGCTTCAATGATCTGCTACACATGTCTTCCATACACAGAAAGACGATCCAACGTTCACTTCTGTTAGAATATATTGTTTTCTTTCTTTACACGCTGAGGGCCTCTGACAATTGTTTCCGTTTCAGTTAATCTACATTTGTTTAATTACGAAAGACAGATTAAGCATTCATATGCTTAAAAAATTACATTTA
This sequence comes from Mopalia muscosa, assembly GCA_031763545.1. NCBI lineage: Eukaryota > Metazoa > Mollusca > Polyplacophora > Chitonida > Mopaliidae > Mopalia > Mopalia muscosa. The sequence continues at coordinate 12,419 of JARFOD010097773.1, forward strand.
ATCGGGAAGAGACATTCATACAATCGCCAACATATGTGTTTCTGTCAATCTAGAAAAATTATAGCTTTCAATGTTTTATTATTTTTTTGCAAAAGACCTTTAGGTATCTAGTATAGTTCCTTATATTGACGTTATACATGTCTATCGTATTATCAGGTTCTTTGCACACAAAATGAGAAGTATGTGTATGTGTATGTGTTTTAACATTTACATTGTAAATCATACTGTCAAATTTTAAAATCACATTATATAGTACGACTTTAGTCTGTTTTATTAAAAACATCAGCTGTCAGATAACAATTATAACCATCAGATATAGATCAACTCTCCAAACAATATTACATCTTAAAATGTCATATAAAAACGTGATTATCCGTAGAACTATAAACTATATAGTCCTGATAGAGATATCTTCTAACTTAAATCATTATATCAGATTGATTAACATTTAAACTTTTAACGAAATTGATTTAATGTTTTTTCTTACCATTTCTAAAATTGGCAAGGCTGGTTTAGGTGCATCAAACGGGGAAGAAGTCGGTTTGCATCGGTTGCCGAACGATCCCATACAGCAAGTTAATGGAATATATTTGTCAAGAGAAAGAGGGCATGTTGGACAAATTGAGCTGCATAGTTCTTTTTGAATTTTTTGTCAGGAAATATGAGCAAGTTATAGAAACAAATAAACTATCACCTGACGAAGGAGGCTGATATCAGTCTCTGTCCACAGATGTTTCAAGAATTATGTGTTGTATAGCAGTAAATGTAAATGCGTTATATTGCATAGAGATTTATGTAAAGAGATCATATACGTGTAGTACAACAACAACAATTACTTTGGAAACTTTTTTTTTTTTTTAATTGCCTTTTCATAATTTTTTTTGACCAGTTGGCAGTGACGACTTTGTCAATTATATCACCTTATATGATGATGGACATCCACATCTGTCATTCTTTATTATGCATCGCTGATAGTATCTGGAAACAAGTAGTTTATGTTTAAATAAATTGTAAATCAATAAGAAATATCATCTCTTAAGGATTCCGGACCATTAACACATTTGAAATGGAATATACTGTGATTCCTTTTTATATGGCAATATGGTAACACAAGTTTGATGAAATTTCCGAGTTTTAGCTTTACAGCGCCGGTGTTTTAATTAACTGGAACGGAAGTTATTTCTCATCTAATATAACACATTTACTTTACTTTTATGATTTTGTTGATTGATATAACAATATTTGAAATTTAAAAAAAAATAATGCAAAAATGCATATCAATCCGTTTAAACGACTAAAGGATTCGGAAAACACATTTCACGTTTTCCTGCTATTATACCTTGAGTAAGCATAGCATAGCTACATAAATACAGCCTGTTTCACTACATAATTATCCAGCCGGAGTCCGATTTTCTTTTGGGCCACAAATGGAAATGGAAGTCACTGTAGACAACACAAGCAAGTATTGCCAATTACTACTTTCAGACGTTACCAAATATCTGTTGCCAAATTTAACTACTCGGCTAACAAAACAGTGTCACTATTTTGCCAAGATAGTAGGCCTACTATTAGTGTTTTGCCTATATTGCACCGACTTGTTTGAGTGACATTTAGAAGTTGGAATGATAACATAATAAGTAAGACTTTATGGATTTTCTACTTCTGGGTTTATTCATACGCCCAGAAGTTGAAAATCCATAAAGTCTTACTTTTTATATATTGCACCGCTCAATTAACATGTATTTCTACTAGTGCGTTGCCATTATATACCTCTCTGCTACCAAGATAGTCGTACTATTGTATTGCCAGGATAGAGTCGCTCTTTTAGTGCTACTAGTGCGCTGCCATTATATACCGCGATATTACCAAACTAGCACAAAATGTCACCAAGATATTACCACTCTGCTACCAGGATAGCACCACTGTGCTACCAGGATAGCACCACTGTGCTACCAAGATAGTACCACTCTGCTACCAAGATAGTACTTTTCTGCTACCAAGATAGTACCACACTGCTACCAAGATAGTACTTTTCTACTACCAAGATAGTACCACACTGCTACCAAGATAGTACCACTTAGCCACTAAGATAGTACTAGTCTGTTACCAACAAAGTACTACTTGCGTTTTACCAAGTACTGATTTGTTTTCAAAATAGTTCTACAAGTGTGTTGTCAACATCTACCGCAATATTACCAAGGTAGTATCAATAATATGTTACCAAGATTGCAGTAAAATTCTGATGTCAAAATAGTAGCAATAGGCTGTTGCTAAGATATTACCACTTATATATTAAATTAAAGATAGTAGTGTGTTACCTCCGTTAGTTCTTCGTATATGACCAGTTAATTGTATATTCATCAGGCATTGTAAGACAATTCGATTTTTTTTTCTTCGTATATACTGATCCCTCCTTGTTATCAGGTCTGCCTTTTTAAATGATATCATGCAGAATTATAATTTAAAGTCAATTGTTCATTAACATGTGTAGTCTTGTAAATTATCAAACTTACTCTTCTCACATTATTGTCAAGATTTTTGGTGAAGCTTATTATAGTGGAAAAAAATAAAATTGTAATTACATCATGCAGAGCCTTTTAAGGCAACGTATAAAACAATAATTAGCAATGTGTTCGAGAATAATGGGATTCTTGCAGCGGACTAAAGGTTTATCTATTGTGGGTTTTTTTGAAATATATTTAGGTGTAGTTCCATTGGCGAAATAACAAAATCTTAATTACACAGAAATGTAAGACTACTCAATAGATCAATGCTGATATAGGTTTACCCACCTGGTGTTAGATAATATGTAAACTGAACTGATAGGCGATTTTTAAATACCTGTTTCAGATTATGGCGTCTCTTTTTTTTCTTTTTGTTTTCGAAACATATTTTTCTCGAAACGGTTCAGCATAGATACTTTACAACCGTGTGGCATTTTTTTAAAGCACCGCCAACATTTGTTTCCCTTTTTTTTTCGAATGACATATTTTATATTTTATCCGAGGTTGCGGAGAGAGAAAAAATCCGCTGAAATCGATCTAGTATGAATTTCAGAAAACGCGATACTTTCTAACATAACACAATTCTTTGGATTTCAACTTCTATGTTTATTATCGGGCAACGTTTTTTTTCTAGGCTAAATTTCAGAAAACGCAACACTTTTCAGCTCAGCCTATTCTTTTTTATAAACCAATTTATTTGGTGTGACAGTAGTATTTACATTCAGAAAAATATATAACCACAAAACTATATTAATCGCCCGTAATAATTTTCAATATTATTTTTCGATCTTGGTGAAATTTACATATTTGTACTCTAGGCTTTCACAAAATATATATTGGACTATTTTCTGCGTACTTATTAACACTGGATTTTGTTTACTTTCAAAATCAACACAAGGTCTCGTGTAATTGCATGTTATTCTCAGTACTCAACCCTTTAAAGAATTGTTGCTAATTCCTGATGTGAGAATGCGGTTATTCGTGTAAGGTACAATTTGGACTGGACCGCTTACAGAATGACTTCGGGTCGCTGACCAGACTGTATTCAATGAACCAGTGCAGTATGGATTCAAGTTTAAGAACTGTTTTGTATATTCAATTTATCAGTGACAAGTTTACACCATGATCCTAACTTATTCACTGTTTATTTTTCAGATTGTGTCATGTTGCGAACTCGTACATAATGTATTGTACAAGTTGTCTCTATAGTAAAAAATATTAATTTTTTGACATGAAACCGGATACATGAAATATGACTGTGGGTCATATTAAGAAATACCATATCATGCGAAAATATTCAAACATGCAGATCAGATGTCCATCGCATTTTGTGTGTATTTGTTTGCAATTGAAAGGGGAGGTTATGCATCAGTTGATCTGAGAGAGAATAAAAATTGAAATGGGGTTGAATGGCAGCCGGGTCAATTGATGTTTACAGAACTGGTACGCTAAATAATTCACAAACTACAATTGTCACGACTGTTTTATTTCAACTCACCAGGACTATACTGATGTTGTCAGTCTCTGTGATTCTGTACCTTAGAGTGACGAGTGCTCAGAATCTTCCAACTTCGATTCTACGTCCTTTAGTCTGAATATTATTAATCCTTTTGTCAGTTTCTATGATTTTCTACCTAAGAGTGACGAGTACACAGGGATCTTAACCGCATGTTGTTTCAAATTACGATTGTCAGGACTGTTGTTGTTCTACTCACCAGGACTTTGGGTGCTTGTGTCAGTCTCTGTGATTCTGTAAATTAGTGTGACGAGTACTCAGGGATCATAGCCGCATGTTGTTAGGGGAAAAACTTCAAACTTCGATTCTACGTAATTTAGTCAGAACTTAAATTAATGCTTTTGTCAGTCTCTGTGGTTCTGTAAATTAGTGTGACGAGTGCTCAGAAACTTCCAACTTCGATTCTACGTCCTTTAGTCTGAATATTATTAATCCTTTTGTCAGTTTCTATGATTTTCTACCTAAG
>JARFOD010097784.1:0-16903 GCA_031763545.1 Mopalia muscosa
ATTTTTGTCCGTCGTCATATAAGTGAAATACCCTTGAGTACGACGTTAAACACCAATCAAACAAACAAACAAACCATGTTTGGGAGCTCTGGCTAAGGGCAGTTTTTGAAGAGTAGCAATGCTGTCTTTATTTAGAACTGGAGAAAATTAACTTTTCCAAAATTATGGAAACGCTTCACAATTAGGCTGTGCCAGTGTCAATTATAGTTGGAATACATCGCCGTCAAATAAGTGAAATACCCTCAAACATGGCGTTAAACTCCAATCAATCAATCAATCAGTTCAACTTGATGTTTGTGAAAGAAAATTTTGTGAACATTTTTGTTTTCTAGAGGTGTAGATGTTCATGGTAAAGATAGTTGGAGAGCTAATTATAGAAGACGGAAGTGGATAAGGTTTGTTCTTGTTATGTAAAAAAAATCAAACAAAATTCTGAATTTTGATAAGACTAAGATACTTTTAAAGTTACAGTATAATTTAAGTGATTGTATTTGGAAGCCTATGTTGTCCGTTTGTTTTTTACATCTCATTTTCTAACACCCAAAATAATACTGGCTAATATTATAAATTCAGGAAGTGCCGTCATGGGACCAGTGGGCCGTGGGTTGTCGTGGGACCACTCCCAATCATTGATGTGTCTGTTCAGTTAGTGAGAGAACCCCAGAGATCAACTGCTGTGTGGGCAGTGGGTGCTAATGGGGATGCCCTTTGTCGAGCAGGGGTCACTCTAGATAACCCTCAGGTAAACTTATGCTTTCTTTGATTTTCTTTTGGTATTTATATTTCATAAACTAAATTTAAACAAGAACATATGAAGAGCTCTATTCCAAAACGTGTTAAATCCATTTTCATTAATTTGCTAAAAACAGCTTTTTTTTTTATTTATCGATGTAAATGTTCTTAATTTTCTCCGTTTTCTGGCCTTATGCTTTATATTCATGTATTCTAATATGTGTACAAAAATATTGAAATCTCGTTTTGCAATGAACAAGGCCGGGCGCTTAACGCGTTTTGCAATAGACGCATAGAAAAACCTATCTAAAACAATGGGCTGCAACTCGTCCTGTCAAGAAAAGAATACAACATGTTGAGCGGGGCTCTATCGCTCTTTGTTTTGTGGCTGTAACTTGATTTTTGTTAATTTGGCGTTTAAAGCGTTTTGGAATGGAGCTCTTCATTTGTCTACCACTAAACTAGTTTTTGAAGCTAACTAGTTAAGTGGGTAGGAGCTTGTCCATACATTGGGTGTGGTCAGATAGTATATACTTGAGAAGGTGATATGATTACATAACACACGTTGAAGAGGTTTGACCTTATCGAGATCTCCAGGGGTTTGTCTGAGAGTGATTACCCAAAGACAGTGTCAGATTATATAATATTATCTTACCTGTAGACTAGAACCAATTAGCGAGCTTATAATATACTGAGTGTAAACAAAAGTACAATTGAGTGACATGGCGGGAACGCCTATTTGATTACAACAATATTTGTTTTAACATTCTCTGGGAGTTTGTCTGAGAGAGAAGTGCTGTAGTCTGTATCATATTACATAACACTATCTTACCATTACCTCATACAAACTATATGCCACTTTTATCCTCGTAGGAACAAAAACATACATGGACAACTCCAATTTGAAATCTGGAGACTATTATATAACACTAGATACCAGTCTTAACTACAAACAATGGTAGCAAGTGTCTTGGACTGACAGCCCTGGTAGAATGTGTCCAAAACAGAGGCCGGTAACAAATACGCCGTTATCATCTCTTATACAATGACGCCGTTTGACAACACGGCCTATTTTATATGATACATGCTAAGGGGATTTTGATTGAAACTACTTTCCAAAGCTCAGACAACAAAGGGGAATTATTAACTGTAATGGGTAATGATAAAACCTACAGACGTACAGGTTATCACTCATGTGGCATGGTTCTTATTCCATGCACAGACCTCCTGAACAAATTATGTCTAGCTAAAAATGACCACATAAATGCTCCAATTTCCCTTAAAAATAAAATAACAAAGATCAATATGTAACTCAACACAGACGGACAAATTTGTCTTCTTCAAATTCGTCGTTCTTTCCTACACTGTGTGTTTCTGATTTTTATTAGTATCAGTGAAAGGTACCATTTTTCTTTAAATAAACGGTCTATAACCAATTCGTTTATACACATGTAAGGCAGTAGGCGTAACTCGCTTGTATGGAAAGTGTGTGGCTCCTTACATCATTGATAAGGATTGCTTCGTGCTGATATTGGTGTTGGGACAAGACCTAAACATGTGCAAATAAAGTTTGGTTTGATATGATACTGCTAATTTGTTTATAAATTACTTTGTTATTATAGATGTTACTTGTAATTTGTATTTTGTGTGTAAAATATTCTAATCGGTTTTAGCGTCAACTGAACTCGTCGCTGTAGAAGGCGTGCGTTGACGAACGTACTGCATATATATAACTGGTTGTTAGCTATTATTCTTTGAGTCATTTGTTGTTCATTTTTTATTAATTTCAGGTCAGTAAGCAACATAACTCTTGTGTATTGTTGTCTCTATCGATATTAAACTAACTTGTAACTATAATTTCTACATATTTACGATTACAGGCCGTTCATTTTTCAAAGCCCATGTTTCCGCAAACACCTGACCTCGATTCCTGTAAACTATATGAAGAGTACTGATAAGCAAACCGATGTTATCTATGATTACGTGATGAAGATTAGTGAGAATTCTGTAAATATAATAATGTGCACTGATCTGCTATATTAAACTTTGGGTAGGAAACTTTAAAGCAGCTATATAAACGTCAGTTATATTAATGTAAAACAATGACGTAATTCTGTAGATGTTGGGCGTTGCAGAAGACACTGCGCACGCGTAGCTGGTTGTTAGCTATTATTCTGCGAGTCATTTGTTGTTCTTTTGGAGCTAATTACAGGTTAGAGAATCCTATATACCCAGTCCAAGTGTGAATAAATGTTTAATAATAAAACTACAGAGAAGATTGGTCTGCGTTTGTCCAGAACATCCACCCGCCTACACATATCTTTCACACTGGATGGATCAAATCCCTTACTGGAACATTTATCTCCACCATCACAGGCTTTTATTATTTTGATGGGAAACTGTGATATGATATGGTGAATAACAAATATTACATCTCGAGGTTTTTTAAGGAAATGTCTGATAAATGAACAGAAAGAGAATATGCCACTGATCTCCATAAATAAGGCTCTAATGGAAGCCTTTGAGGTTTTTCTGGTTGTGCTACCCATCAAATCAACTGTTCCAAGATTTTATCCCTTTCTTATTATATCGTAGAACCGTTTTAGTCGTAATGATTCCATACAGATGGTTCAATCTTTTCTAAACAAACCAACCCGTTTTCCTTTATATGTTGCATACAGATGGTTTTATATTTTCTAAAGAACCCTCAACGAAACATTTTTTCTACGAGTGTATAATACCTATCTGTCAGTAGTTAACAGTGAGTGAGGGCGTTAAAGATTTTCTCAAGTTTAGTTCAGTCTATATGATTAGGTCCGTAAGACAAACGATTCAGACTGGAATCATCTGTCTGTTTGGATGAAGCGTTTTATTACTGCTGCCCACCAAACTCCAGAATGAAGCAGAAAGCGTTTAGTCACCCAAGCTACCTTTAGTGCTCCTGAAAAGACGCTTGCAAAACACCCCCAAAGCACAGACGGGGATAGTTTGACGGTAAACATCTCCGTGTTTCTGGATAAACATGGCTAGTGTGTTGTATATAGTTCGTGCCACCCGTTTTTACTCAGGTGAAGCATTCGTTAGTATCACTCCAGCACAGATGGAATAAGCGATGGATATAGCGGTATGTCTGATTATCTCGTTCTTGGACACTAAAGTATAGTCCTCTTTACCGTTGATTGACTTAGATTGAAAGGCTTGCACTGTTGGAGTTTTTAACTCCTAAATCGTCAATACCATGAATTACTGCTTGAAGAGATGCGCCTTGGTTTTACATATGGAGGTTAAACCAAGTCTCACCTTATCTTCATCAACAGGTTGTTGGACACTGTATGCCTGAATGAACAATGTGGGTTTAAATTAGCAACCATTCCTTCCAATTATATATGAGTATAATTATTTTGTGTTCCATAAGTGCAGATTATAAAAAAAAGTTTGATTTATTTCAGGGGGTTAACGAGTGAAATAATAGCGAAATGATACATCAGTATTATTATTATCTTGTCATTCAGATATACCCTTTAGTTTAGATGAAAATATAAACTGAATCTTTGTTAACATTTTCCAAGAGCGGTACAGCCTAACTCCACCGTCTAATGTTGCCTTAGTTAATCACAGTGTTAGTAGATCAGTGACAGTAAGTATAAACTTGGAACCAGTTACCCATTCAACATAACGGCATTCTTTAATATATCACAGCGAAACAACACAACGTTAATACTTATATTACAGTCAAGGATGAACTGTCTATACGTAACAGCGATGACTGTTTTATCACCAATGAAGGTTGAAATCCCTCTTCATGTTATATTATCCTTAGACTTCATTTTTGTTATCGACGAACATTTACGCGTTGTATGATAAAGCTTCTTTTGGTAAACAAATGCCCCAAAACGTTATTCTGCATATGTACTTAGTCTGTTTTGTTTTATTTTGTCCATGTTATGGATTTTTGTCTCCGATGCGAGAAGGCTCTGTGAAACGCTATCTAAGCTGTTAAATCCCTTACGGGTGACTCAGTACAATGATGGATGAGTGTTTTTATGGTTAGTTTTTAGTTACAAATGTTGAATACAAAGCACAGTTTGAATTTGAGTTATCTCGATAAATTATTTATGGGAAAACATTGAGTTCAGACTATTATATAGGTTGAGAACTATAGTGGTATATGAGGTAGTTCAGTTTCAATGTACCCAAGGAGTCCAACAGGACGAGAGCTGACTAGATTAGCAACGTGCCATTCGTTTAAACCTTTCCTTGGGGGGACGATTGCAAGGTCGGATTTCGCTTATATTAAATCAGAGTGCGATGGATCTCCGATTTGACCATATTTGTTTATACAATAACAAACAGAAGTGAAATTCCAGCTCACTAGACGGCAGTGCAGACACAAGGGGAAACGAGAGGATTTTTACGCCTAAGGCAGAAAATGATAGACCAAATAAAAACATAAGGATACTATTTCATTTACGTTGCTGTCAACAATATATGGTTCTCGTTTCGACTAATGGGTAATAAATAAAGAAACTGCCATCAAGATAGTCTGATCCACGTATAAACCTATATCAATGGCGTGATAAATGGACAACACGCCTTTTTTTTGGAACTCTTAAATCTGATTTGTCAATTAGTGGATTGGACATTACCAATTCCCGTTCGCGTTTCCTGAGAGAATGCGGCACGTTACACAAACGTAGTTCCTTTTAAAAAAGAAATAAGGCGTCAGAACCCCCACGAGGTCTTTGTCGCGTTTCTAAGAATCGTCGTGTTACTTATGATACAGATTGCGTTCTGTAATGTGTGCATTTTAATATTACCTCTTTATTGTATAAAACAATGACCATGCGAGAACCTTAATGTTATTGGTTATTATGTACTACATACAATGTAGCCAGTATTGCTTTTTAACCATTAAATATTAAAGAAAACTTTATAATTTGTCGAATAAAATGTGCCTATGGAACTTTTAGTTATGTGTGAGTCATCTTTGTTGTCTAGAATTTTAATAGCAACTAAACATGATACTGGATTTATTATGTCACTTTCGTATATTTCAAAAAATCTATTACACATAAACATGTGTATTTAATCAAAAAGATGAAACCTTTCTTACTTTAGATACAGTCTTAGAAACATTCTGACTACATCTTAATCGCTAAGTGTTATGGGTAACTTACATACATATCGAGACAAGGTATTAAACAAGGTGCAGATAAATAAAATAAATAATTTATGCGGCATGGGTTTTTCCTCATATATAGTAGTATCATGTATTTTCGTTATTTTGGGGTAACACTTTCTTAGTTAGAACATATACCTGTTCAGATTTTTTTTGATTTTTTTTTTTACTTTTTTAATAGCATCAGGTGATAAAATATCACACTTCTAGGCAGGTGTTTTCACGAATAGTGGAAAGACGAGAGAAGCAAGCTGTGATTAACACAGATACTGGTTTGTGATCAAACTAACCCATATTCTCTTTTATTTATAAACTGTTTTACCAGTTATAGCTTTAAAACAACATGAAATAAAGTCTGCAGAAATTTTAAACAACCTTCATTGTTTTATCATCCTCGTATCAAAGAGGTAATAGTTTGATCTCCTTGGTAAGGAAATCAACATCTTCAATGTCATCCAACTGGGATTTCAAGTAGGATCTGCTCCCTTGTCTGGTTTCCGGCTGGATGAAAGAGGACGTATACCATAGATACGATAATGGTGAAGTAACACTATGTTATCTGATCTTAATAACACTGGATATCTTTCAAGGAAACTACTTCAGTTCCCGGTGGTGTTTATCTTTTTAAGTTACTGTTATGTAATCATTCAATAGTGCTAAGAGGCCTTTGTGAACACACCCTCGTTAAAGCCACTCCCACTACTTCAATTGTACTGCAGAACCATCCCAATGGAAGACAAAAGGATGCTTTCATGTACAGATAATGGATTTTTACTTGGAAATCCCCCAATAACCCTTAACTTGTGAGTTTGGATGCGTTTTTTTGTACGATTTGTTGTGTCTGTTTTCGTCGATTGATAATCGTGTTAGACCGAGTTTCTCTCTCTATTCTGCACTATTTAAAGAATCAGTATTACTTGTCTGGTGCAGATTGTACACATGGGCTAAGTGTATATCATCTTTATTCTTGTTGTGTGGTGTTGGCTTTATCTCCACCCACTACATCGATCTGATACGAACGCGCACCGTATTTTACCGTAAGCTTTTATCTAATCACAATTCCATACCTGCATTGTAATAATTCTCCATTTTAAAGAAAGCAAAACATATCACACCAGTGAAACAGCAGAGAATATTAAATGTATACGTCGAAGACAGGCAGATATTCTGGAGAGCGATTCTCTAACTCATGGAGTCATACCGATATTTCATAGAAGATCTAATATTTATTGGGTTAAACATATTTGTTTCCATAACTAAATATTTACTTAACCCTACTTAGAAGAATTATATAATTTATAAAATAGATTTGTAACAGTATACAAATATTCTTTAATAACTTTTAATCCAGGAATGGAAAATATCGAGGAATATTAATGCGCTGGACAATAAGATAAAACCCAAATTGAATAATGTTTCCGTTTAATCTATTATCATAAGGGACTAGATGTAATCGTATGACCAACTTTGCTTAGCAACGAGAGATACTTGCTTAAGGTGAGCGTCTCAATTGTCCGATCAACGTTTTATGGTGCAAATCTCGCGGACTCTAGAGCGCTTTTCGCTGATGTATTGGACCGCTTATCGACCGCGAATCGTTGATTTAAGTGGGTTCTGCTTAAATAATGTTCGCTACATTGAGACATTATCTCACCAATTCACTTTGGGGGAGAGCTCCCAACGTATTAAGTTTGAAACACACACACACACAAATGTTATTATTTTAACTAAGAATCTTAGTTTGTAGGGTAGCTGTTACAATATGCTTCTGTTTGTTCGGTATAAGTTGCAATGTCGACTTTAAACTTTCACAGGAACTCTAGAAGTACTGAGTACCTTACTAAATACATTTGTCATTTTGATAAGGCGAAGTTATTTCGATCAGCAACATTGTTCAGAGTATGTTGAAATATGCTGTTATTCAGGAGACTGTGATTACATTTCATTGTCGTTGAAGTTTCTTTAGCAGGTGGCTCTTCTAATGTTTACAAAACTACATCCTCAAAGAACTGAACAGAGCTATATGAACTGGACACCGTCAAACAACATCCAAGAAACAGAAACTATTTTTTGGAGAAAGGTATAACTTTTTTCGTTTGGCATCGACGTGGTTTCTAAACAGCAACACCATTTTTGCTCTTGGATGAAATAATTGGTATATGTCCTAGTTAATACCTTAGGTATGAACATATTTCCAGTTTATTAAAACTAATGCCAGAAGGAAGGTTTGGACGATGAGTTCAGACGCCGTTCGGTTAGTAATACAACATGTCCTTCTATCTTTACCTGTTAGTTCTGTTTGTTCGGTATAAGTTACAATGTCGAAACTGGAAAGACAAGTTTAACCTTTCAGAGGAACTCTAGAAGTAGTATACAGTACAAAGTATAAAGTACTAAGTGCATTTGACATGTATATGTCAAGACTTCCGTGGTTAAAATATTATAAGAAATACCTATACGTCTTGTAGTAATGTAGTATTGAATATTCTCTCCAGTCTTCACTTCACCTTCTCAGTCGTCAAACCATTTGATTTTATTTAGCTGCTATCAGTTTAGTTTTCTTGTCACTGTATTCTCCATCTAAATGTCAAACTTCCGTGGTTAAAATATTATAAGAAATACTTATACGCATTGTAGGTGTTTCATTGCTAGTTAAGTTGGCTGTTTTTAGCTATTGGGTGTGGTCAGACAGTATATACTTGAGACGGTGATATAGGATTACATAACAGACATTTACAGCACTTTAAATTATATCGAGAGCCCCAGAAGTTTGTCTGAGGGCGATGCGCTGAAGTCATTCTTAGATTATATAATACCATCTTACCTTTATGCTTCAGAGCTGATAAATATACTGAGTGTAAACTGAAGAACAATTGAGTGAAGTGAAGGGAACGCCTATGTTGTAACAATGCTTGTTTTAAAATTTTCTAGGGTTTGACCGAGACAGATGCATTGTAGTCACTATAACATCATATCATATTATTTTACCATGACTACAGCCAATGACAAAGCTTATAAATATTCGGAGTATCAACAATAGAACAATTAAATGACACGAAGAAAAAACCCGTGTTATTGCAACACGGTCTTTTTTATATTCGTGAAAGGTTTGTGTCAGGAAGATGCACCGTTGTTAGTATCAGATTATGTAATACAATTTTACCTTTAGGCTACCGAAAAAAACAAAAGCATAACATAGTGTCAAGAATAGTACAAATACTGGACATGAAGTGAAGACGCAATGTGATGAATTAAATGTACACATTTTGACATGACTGTTGTTATTGCAACAATATTTGTTTTTTAAAAATATTTTACAACTATTTGTCTGATTATAAAATATTATCTTATCATCGCCAAATACAAGCTGTATATCCATTTTCATCCCATATGAACCAAAACATATTTGGAACATTTAAAATCTCTGGAGGATTACATATTATAGCAATTAAGAATTTCTTATGGATAACAATTTCTTGGTTTTATTGGTGTCAACGTTTACTATCTCATTTCAGAAATAGTTTTCAAGTGTGACTTGAACGATTGAAAACGATCTCTGGAATGAAATAGGAACGTTGTGACCAATAAAACATGGGTGAAGGAAACCACTCCCGACACCACTGGCAATAAACAAAAACACCTCAAGACATTATAAACATATTGGCTTCTCGTTCCTCATTAGCTCAGAAAGCCCCAGGGTGACAGGAAACTCCCTCCAAATACCCTCAACAAATATGACAGCTGTCTACCAAATAACACCAATGTTGATTGTTACGATATTTGGTTAAAGCCACTAAATTTAAGCGTGTTGTGGTCTTTTATTTTTAAGAAGAGATCTTGGCCTCAATTTACAAATCTCGGTGACGGATTCTGTACTATTGGATGAGATACCAAAATTCCATATTTCGTTGGAAAGGTTCTCGTCTTTGATGAGCTCTCATGTAGTCTTAAATTAACAAACAATGTGGAAGTTTGACGGAGAAGGGTACTGCCTAATTGGCAATTTGTCTGGCAGAGTTCAAAAATGAATAGGGAATTTCGTTGAAGATCTGCCATAGACATTGTGTTCCGTCTAACTTATGCGATATGACGTCAACCAGAAATATGTCCTACATAATACACAACAGCTGTGAAACATCAATCGTTAAAGGTATTATTTGTCGGGTAATTATCTAATACAATGAAAGTATACAGAAGTAAACAACAACATATAATGTGTTTATAAGATGACTACACTATAGCACAGGGATATCGATTTATAATCCATAACAAAGACCAACCTGCACATCATGTTCCATATACAAAGAACTAATAATGAACCAATGGATAAATTCGCTAAGGAGAACGAGAATTACGAGTTGTCTGATACGGAGAGGGGTTTCGCTATGACCAAATTTGTTCTGATAATTATGTTCCAGATATGGTACACGATTGTGATATTCCTGTATAAGGTAATAAACCGCATGCCAGGTTGGATAAACTACAATACAAGAGGAATTGTATCTCTCTAAGACTGCTCACCTGGCTCCCAATGGACACACCGAGGATACAATGTTTGAAGTTATTTTTTTAACCCATAACATTCTCTTTCTTAACGTTTTTATTTTGGGTATCCCTCGAGAGGGTTCGGATTAGTGTTGATTATTAGGCCGTACCACAAACAATTCAGGTTGTATGGCCTAAGATCACAAGCAACCAGTTATTCGATAACCTTGATTTTCACAAATACTTACGAAACAGTTCAGTGTGCTTGTTTGGCCTTTCAAAAGGTCGGGGAGAAATATTATACAGTCTTCCATACACCGCCTTTGGAGTGTTTGAATTGCGCTTCTAAGAAGAATCTAGGGTTGTTTTTTTTGTTTGATTGGTGTTTAACGTCATACTCATGGGTATTTCACTTACATGAGGACGGACACAAATACAGGACCTCACAAACAAATCTGCTGCCCGTTACCCTTAAGCTCTACGAACACCAGGGCAACAGAATTCGATTTCATCTTTATATCATTATTGATATATAAACTCCATATCACAATGTTGAACATTTAGTGGACCTAACTGAATTTCGAGTGCATTTTCCCAAACTTGTAAGCATAAACATCGATGGGTAGGGTTTTCATGTTTCAGAAATAGTTGTAGCGTTTAAACACCTTCATCGCTGTAATTATTTGTTGATTTTTAGGAATACCTCGAATGTTTGTGAGAAATCCTGTTGTTTTGGGAGAACATCAAACTGTTGTGTCAACAAGCTTGTACAACAGATGTGGCTTCAATTTTCAACATAACTTTCACAAAAACAACTTGAAAGAAAATAAGAAAGGTTACGAAGGTAAGACTGTGTGATGAAAACATCTTATGTTACATCGGTTAAAATGTTTAGAGGCAGTTTGGAGGCCAACAGTGATCAGTCCCTCCGAGTTTCAACGTCAAACACTATTAGAAAGGTCAGGTACGGATTCCGGTCTATCAGTGAAAGGAAATTTTTTAAAAGATATTTTAAAAAGATACTTGTTTCCAGATTGTCTTTCAAAGATCGACATTGATCCGTGCCTGACCCTCCTAATACGATTTCTAACTAAATTAAAAAATATGCATATTTTAAGCTGCTTTGATTATAGCTCACATATTTGCCGTGTCACATGACACTTTCGCACGTGATACCTCCGTAATGTAAGATAAGGAGTTATGTTGGGGAAATGTGTAGGATAATAGGGGTTCGTTTACCGATTAAGTTTACCGCCTAAGCCATTTATGTATTGGTGAGATTCAGTGCAGGATATTTTAGTAATGTTTTCAGAAAGGAATTAAGGTACACGGGAGTAAGTCCGTCTGTAGACTACAGGTATTCAAATGAGTCACAGGATGTGGCTCCGGCAGTCGCGGGGATGTTTTTTACGAGGTTTCCTCCTGGTTTTCTACCGTAATGAGGCTAGGACATTGTACAGTGGACAGTCCATCGCCTTATACGTCATGTACGACGTTTAACCCTAATCAAACAAATAAATAAACAGAAAGCAATTAAACATAAATAATAAATAGATATTTGCGCTAGGCGTTAGAGTACATGTATACAAATTGTTAAATGTTTTCAACAGGGCATATTTCACATGCACAGCCATATGTGATTTCGGGATAAACATGTTGTTAGAGAACAGATTATTGACAATATATGTCAATGTTTACATAAAACCCCTTCATTCCAGACTCAAATTGCTTCTAAATATTGCATTTAAGCCATCTCGTCAAGTCATTTTTGTTTACAATTCCTATTTAAGCATTATAAAAACAAGAACAACTTGCAGATGACAACAGAATTCAGTAAGAACTATATGTGTAGGATTGATCACACCACTGACAGGCCATCGTCTCTTCCATCGTCCAGAAATTACATAAAATTGTCCAGAATCATGTACGATCAACAAGATTTATAATATCAAACAAATACTTAAGTATCAACCAGACAAAGTCAATGTTATTTTACAGATATTTGATTTATCGATGGGAGACAAATATTGATTTTGATAATCTACACGTAAACACTGGAGGCATATCGATGTTATCATTCTTTTTCTTTTCAAAAGACACGACCTTGAATCTGATAGTCTTTGTGGCGAGTGTGATAAATGTTAAGCTGCACATGTTCTAAGATCCGCCCGATACGACACTGAGATGTTTATTTCCCAAAACAACAGAGTTTCTATAGTCAGAATTTCAGATATTCTACAAAGTCAACAATTAATCATCAAAGTTGTTCTTTGACTCACCCCGACTGTTGGTACAGGGATGCCTCCTATGAGACCCCATGCGATCAAAGGTCGAATGATCATGAACAGATATTGTTATATAAAAGAATACATGTAGCTTAAAATTGTCTCGCTTAGCTTTACGAATCCACCAAAGTAAATACAATATGTCTACCAGCATGTAATTGGCTTAGACGCGTGAGACGAAAAGCTTTTAACCAAAGTCATATTTAAAAATGGAAGTGCGGACAGATGAAAGGATGGTGGGGCTATAACACGAAACTAATATGATATGGCGTTCCTATTGTGTGTCCTGTGACTGTCTTGTCTGTTTGTGTGTGTTGTTAGTGGCATAGAAAGCGTTTCCTGGCACGGCGTCATACGAGGGGAAATACGTTAGGAATGGTTTCAAACCCCAGCCGGTCTGATAAAGAAATAAAAGAAAATAAAACGAAAATTGACAGTTGGGTATTAGATTCTATCTTATGGTAACGCTTAGTGTAGGAAACTATCCGGAACTAAACTGGAGTTCGTCTTACACGACGGGCTAAGCAATGGACACAAGTAACGAAATATATTGAAAAAATAATCGGGGTAGAAACACGCAAAAATAAGCGTACTCTGTAAAAAAAGGAAGATACAATGCATACACAATGGAGTTGAACTTGTAATAACACGATTCCTCTACATGTATGAACAGAACTTGACTTTCACAGGACCACGGTATTGTTCGGAGGGGACGAGTAATGGTCTTTGAGTGGACAGCTTCCAACATCCAATCAGGTTCCACAACTCATGCTCCGAGGTGAAAGATGTGTTGTAATTATTTAGTTACCTCATCTGATAACTCTTTTTACAATGTCATGAGTCCCACGACTCATCGTCACAGTTCTATGTCAAATTACGTCCTTGCACTATATAATATTGGCCACACAGCTTGGTGCCATGGTATCAAAGCTACTGACATATCCTCGTTGTAAGGCATCAAATGACACAACTTGTTATTGATCGTTCTTAGGTTCATATCGTGCAAGGTTCCGGTGGCTGATTACTTAAAGCGAAAAATAGAAACTAAACATGCACTGTTTATCATTTCTCTGAGCCATGGAGCACACCTAACACCAATTCTAATATTCACGAATCGAGCAATATAAAGGCTAACAGACCAGTCTTTGGCCTTGTGTCGTAATGTGAAAAGTGCTTTTACGCCACGACAATAGTATCATATCAGTTGTATGTTTGATTGGTGTTTTATGTCCTACGCAATAGTTTTTCTTTTATATGGAGAATTTGCAATTGTTTTTCACGTGTATCTATTTTAAGTTTGTTATATTCCTGGGGTCTCAGAGGTCCCGCTTTCTGTCTGTCAAGCTAGGTATTTGGTAAAAGATATCCGAAGTTAAATGGCAAATAGCTAGAACGCATTATCCTTTCCTTGTCTAGAAGTTTTCTAATATTATTTGTACAAAGACACACTTATATACCAATTTCTACTCCCTCTTAATAGTGTAACCTACATCTAGTAAACAGAATCCTTCAGTTCGATTGTCCATATGCATCCTGTCTGTTATGATGGTATTTCCTATATCCTTTCAATTATCTAATCACGAAGGTTTCTCTTTATGTGGGAGGCGAGAAACCAAAGACAGAAACAACTGACGAGACACGTGTGCTGCAAAATATACACAAAAAAACAAGCTGTGTTTACATAAGAACACTAAGATGTTTGCCATCAAACAATTCTGCCTGTGTGGTTCGGAGTGTGCATGTGCTGTGGAAATGTAACGTGAGCTATTTGCTCAATACGGTTCTATTCGAAGAGTTTCTGTGGAAGGCACTGATCCGGATTTATTCAGAATTTACAATACTCTCATTAACGATAATGTAATCAAAACAACCAAAACAATCACACAAAATATTAAACAACTTTGTCTTTAAAACCAAAACGTAATCAAATATTCGGTGCATTTTGAAGATAATATTGGTAAATTATGAATGGTCTACTGTCTACTCTGTCGTGTTTTATTACTGTCTGGTTGCAGAATAAAATTGGCAACAGAATTCCTTTGAAGTTCTTACTTTTTCAATGTTGTTGATTTATGTATTACATATTACTGACTGACGTGTTGGCTTCCCGGTTATGTTGAACACAGTGTTGGCAGCTGGTCAGGTTATAAATCATTCTAAGCTTACATACCGTTTTCATTCACATAGGCAATGATACAAGCTCTTACTTTTTGTTGGACAAAAATATGTTACTTAGGTAGTCTCAATGAGTGTTTGCTTCATTCATATCTAAAGATTTCTGATATCATATAATCCGTGGGGGTGTCTTATTTTCTTTAGAACAAAGCCCATACTTTTTTAAATATGTGGTGATAATTGCAGCAAATTGTTTATTTACGTCATATGAACCATACAAGGCAGGTACTTCCTGGCAAGTATAGCACATACATTGACGAAATGTATTCTCTCTTTTGTTTAAGACACGGCCATTATGATACCTAGCTTCTTTAGAGATCAGACGGGGTGTTTCCATCTGATATGTGCTTTTATTCTCAGTACTTTTGAGAACGTTGAAAGCCTATGTGGGCTCGATTACGAAATCGAGACCCACATTACAGAGATGTGGTATGTGAATGGCCTGTTTCAGATATGTCCTCTGAGATAATCTGGTTCTTGCATGTCTGAGGTATCAACATTTATACTCAAGTCCAGTTTTTGTTTTCTGAATCTATTTTTGTTTGCTAGTGGAATTAATTCACTATTTCTGACTTTGTAGCCTGTGGTGAAGAGAGTGTCCTGTTGCTCACAGTGCTAAAAAGGATCAAGAGGCAGACCTGTTTATATTTTTTTCTTGTCCTGTGGGGGTCCTGTATTTGTTCTGTAATGTCTTTGTTTGATGGCAGTGGTGTCGGGGTGGTTTCCTAGACCCATTAATGTGCTGGCACGCCGTCATGTTAGTGAAATGTCGTCCCAGCAAACACATTAGGCCTACGTACCTGCAACGTTACATACCATTTATACATTGGTAACCATACAGACTAACCAAAAATCCACGTTAATGCAACAACAATATTACAACGTAGCTGATACGTTTCTGTTTCGTTGCCGTGTGGTTGTATTCTAAGGCTGTGGTAACATTACAGGTGGTTCACAAAATTCCATTGCAACAACGTTAGACGGCCACATTAAAACTTTGTCTCAACAATTGCTGGGCTTAAGTACGGCGTTAAACCCCAATCAGCAAACAAACAATTGGTGGGTTTTGTCTTAATGTATATAGACTTCCTGTCTTTGCTGTTTGAATTTAGTCACTGCTACTACTTACTACTTACCCTTTATTCGAATTAACGTTGATGTCTGCATTAATACGGAATACCTGCCTGCTGTTTGAATTTTACTCCTGTATGTGTATGGTATCCGATTTCCTAATTGATTCCTTGCATTATTTACGGGTCTCTGTTTAATTACATATATCAAGTTCATACAGTAGGGTATCAATTAGTATCTATTGCTCTCTGATTAATGTATCGGCAAACAACGACATTCAGCATTAAATGTGATATGAGTTGTCTCTTTGTGTGCAGTTATATACTGACAAGTTTATGAGCAGTACACGCGATATTGCTAATTGTTGCTGCAACGAATGCTACCCGCATAGAGGGCTAACACTAGAAGATGGTTAATCTATAAATTATCAAGTGTTGAGACAGTTGAGCTCAAAACAAGACAAGATGGTCTGATCAGAGTGATAATTCCCCCACGGTAAATAGTGGCAATTACTGCATCCTAACACAAACATAGTGGTGATATAAAGGTGAGAATGACTGTGTGTTAATACTGACAATAACTACACCTATACAGTCATGTACTTGGGTGATGTTTCAGTCAGTAGCTGTTAACTAGCAGTATACAGTTCATCACATATAGACTTACTACCGTAAAGTCTCTAATTGTTCAAACGTGTAGAAATTCTCTGATGCGGAAAAATAAATTATATATGTTTTTGTTAATATGAGTCCTTTTTCACTCGGTCTATCTTTGTGTCGTTTGAGTTGTAAGGTATATAGAATAGAGGGGTCCTAATTAAGACCACCTGTCTACCTGGCGATATAAAAACATCTGAGCTAACTCTGACCTTCACCTAGATTGTATAAATATACAAATTCCTGCCGTATTGTTCAACATTCACAAAGTTCTCCAAAGATAGATTTCCTGCTCTCTGTGTTATGTGGATCACAGAATA
>JARFOD010097795.1:0-16903 GCA_031763545.1 Mopalia muscosa
CTCTATCTCTAACCCGGTATTAGCGATTTAATCTGGTGTTAGCGGCTAATACTCTTTCGAGCAACTCAGCCCTGGGCTCTAGGAAGGGACAATCATTGAAAACAAATTTAAAATGTATTCCCCGTGAGCGAATGGACTGTGTAATCAGAATGTAGACGAGTTATAAACTACATCAGCGCCATGGTGACGGGACTACCAGGGCGTGAGAAACTGTACAGCTACCCTGTTTCTATGTGGAAAGCTCACCAGCAGTACAGCCTTGGATTACGGTTTTAGTCAGATCATTGTTACCGTAGACATGTTAGAAAAGAACCGATATATTAATTGTGTGAATATGGGATATATGCTTCCAGATAGTTTAATGTTACAAGATACTTATATATGTAATAATGTACAGGAAAATAAGGTGCATGTAGACCTTTTAAGAGTAAAGATAAATAAAATGTTGACATATTTTCACAAAAACACGATACATGTTAATGCGGTCGTCGTTTAAATAAACACGGTGTCAAGGCATTATAATGCTGATGTTTGGAATAATTTACTTCTCAAAGTGAAAGGTATCGAGCGTTTAATTGAAAAGTATCGAGCGTTTAAGTGAAAGGTAAGGTATCGAGCTTTAATGTAAAATCGAGAGTTGTTGATGTATCGAGTGTTTTAATGAAGTCGATATGGTTGGTTGTATCTATTGTTTAGATAAAGACGATCAGTTTGAATGTATCGAGTGTTGAAATCCAGAAGTGTTGCTGTATCCAGTGTTCGGATAAAGATAATAAGTGTTGATGCATCGAGTGTTCAGATAAAGATGATAAGTGTTGCTGTATCGAGTGTTCAGATAAAGATGATAAGTGTTGCTGTATCGAGTGTTCAGATAAAGATGATAAGTGTTGCTGTATTGAGTGTTCAGATAAAGATGATAAGTGTTGCTGTATCGAGTGTTTA
The DNA here is from genome assembly GCA_031763545.1 of Mopalia muscosa. Taxonomy (NCBI): domain Eukaryota; kingdom Metazoa; phylum Mollusca; class Polyplacophora; order Chitonida; family Mopaliidae; genus Mopalia; species Mopalia muscosa. Next base: position 943 of record JARFOD010097795.1, read on the forward strand.
GATAAAGATGATAAGTGCTGCTGTATTGAGTGTTCAGATAAATATGATAAGTGTTGCTGTATTGAGTGTTCAGATAATGATGATAAGTGTTGATGCATCGAGTGTTCAGATAATGATGATAAGTGTTGCTGTATCGAGTGTTTAGATAAAGATGATAAGTGTTGATGCATCGAGTGTTCAGATAAAGATTATAAGTATTGCTGTATTGAGTGTTCGGATAAAGATGATAAGTGTTGATGCATCGAGTGTTCAGATAAAAATGATAACTATTGATGCATCGCGTGTCCAGATAATAATGATAAGTGTTGCTGTATCGAGTGTTTAGATAAAGATGATAAGTGTTGATGCATCGAGTGTCCAGAAAAAGATGATAAGTGTTGATGCATCGAGTGTTCAGATAAAGATGATAAGTGTTGCTGTATTGAGTGTTCGGATAAAGATGATAAGTGTTGTTGTATCGAGTGTTCAGATAAAGATAATAAGTGTTGCTGTATTGAGTGTTCAGATAAAGATGATAAGTGTTGCTGTATTGAGTGTTCAGATAAAGATGATAACTGTTGATGCATCGCGTGTCCAGATAAAGATGATAAGTGTTGCTGTATCAAGTGTTCGGATAAAGATGATAAGTGTTGTTGTATTGAGTGTTCGGATGAAGATAACAAGTATTGCTGTATTGAGTGTTCAGATAATGATTATAAGTGTTGCTGTATCGAGTGTAATCCGGAAAAAAACCTGCTGTTTTGGTATGGCTGAAACCACCAACTGTTTATGGAATATTCTTAGTTTCTATTGAATAATTAGTGTGTAGATAGGTTTAATGACTTCCTAAAAAAAACATCAATGTATATATATATATATCCGATGTTTCGATACCCATCCTGTGATGCTTACGGGCAGACTCGGAATGGAAATCTGGCGTCTTAATAAAGGAAAAGGTGTAATTCAGAAAGTCTTTTAGTCATTTTACTCTTGAACAGTGTTTAAATGCGTCTGAAAGAAGTTAAGCTGAACATTTATAAACCGTATACTACATTCTGAATTGAGCAACTAAATAGTTTTATAACTTTTTCTCCATGACTTAATAATGCTAATTAAATTTTTATAAGCGATTTTGAATTCCAATAGCATAGTTCGTCTGAAACTTCTGGCTCATGTTTGGGTCGGCCGAAGACCGCTTTCGTTATATCGACATCACACACTGTCAAATCATCTTTATTAATACACTATTCAATACCAGAAGTACACACTATGTCGAATCATCTAACACTATTCAATACTATAAACAGCACTATGTCAAAACATCTTTATTACTACACTACTCAATACTAAAAGCACAGACTATGTCAAAACACCCAATTGTATTACTACACTATTCAATACTAAAAGCACACACTATGTCAAAACACCCAATTGTATTACTACACTATCCAATACTAAAAGCAGACACTATATCAAATCATCTTTATTACTACGCCATTCAATAGAAAAAGCACACACTATGTCGCATCATCTGACAGTATACAATACTAAAAGCACACATTGTGTTGAATCATCTGGCACTATTCAATACTAAAAAATCACTTTGTCAAGACATCTGTATTACTACACTATTCAATACTAAATGCACACACTATATGTCAAATCATCTTACAGTATTCAATACTAAAGACACATATTACACGATCGCACATAGCATCATTCCATTTTCCGATGCAGATCGATAACTGTGGAATCAAACAAGAGTTCATTAGGTCTGTTCCGTGCACAAGGCTACCAAATTGTAAAATGAGACTAATATAAAAGCTGAGGAATTCACCAGGAAATTCAGACCAATTCGGTATAGGTAACCAGAAACAATGAATATTCATGACAGAGTGGAGTGGCACTAGAACTCAACAAATCCCCGAAGGGATGCCAATTATCATCAAATTCAATTATTCGGGAGGTTACTAAAAACAGGATAATCATTCATAGAAGCTCATATCAACAGGCATCTGCTTATAAAAGTCATTAGTACTAACGTTGTTGTTTTCTTCTGTTCAGGGAATCAATTCGTTCTATCAGACTTATTGAAACAGTTAATTCAATACACACCACCAATAGACAATGTACACAACATCAATATACCAACTTGTATACCCACTGCCTTAAAGTGGAACAGTTTATTTTGTACACAACATCAATATACCAACTAGTATACCAACAGCCTTCAAGTGGAACAGTTTATTTTGTACACAACATCAATATACCAACTAGTATACCCACAGCCTTCAAGTGGAACGGTTTATTTTGTACACATCATCTATTTACCAGCTTGTAAACCTACAGCCTTCAAGTGGAGCAGTTTATTTTGTACACAACATCTATTTACCAACTTGTATACCCACAGCCTTCAAGTGGAACAGTTTATTTTGTACACATCATCAATGTACCAACTTGTATACCCACAGCCTTCAAGTGGAACAGTTTATTTTGTACACAACATCATTTACCAACTTGTATACCCACAACCTTCAAGCGGAGCAATTTATTTTGTACACAACATCAATATACCAACATGTATACCAACAGCCTTCAAGTGGAACAGTTTTTTTGTACACAACATCATTTACCAACTTGTATACCGACAGCCTTCAAATTAAGTGGAACAGTTTATTTTGTACACAGAATCAATATTCGGACTTGTATACCCACATCCTGTTAGTGGAACAGTTTATTTTGTACACAACATCATTTACCATCTTGTATACCCACAGCCTTCAAGTGGAGCAATTTATTTTGCACAAAACATCAATATACCAACTTTTATACTCACAACCTTCTAGTGGAACATTTTATTTTGTACACAACACCAAAATACCAGCTTGTATACCCATATACCTCTAGTGGAACGGTTGATTCAGTACACAACACCATATACCAACTTGTATAACCACAGGGGTTAATTCAGTACACAACATCAACTTGTATACCCACAGCCTCCTAGTGGAACAGTTTACTTTGTACACAACATCAATAGCATATTGGTGTTGTGTTAAACATATTTATGTGCTATCAAAATTGTCTACCATTTCATATCACTACCGTTATACCCTCCTTCACACCAAAATATTGTCTATCTGACCCCTTTTTACTTAGTGTGCTATACATATTCAACTGTTTCTGGCATTTAAAATAAGTATACAAAGATAAACATTACAGCCTCCAGCAAAAGAAAATTTGTCGGATTACACAGGCTATGAAGTAGACAATATAGTTTACGTTATTTTATTCATCACGGAAGTGAACAGCATAGAGGTTGTTAATTATACTTATTATTAAACTAAAATATGTTATATATATTTGCTTGAATATTCCTGGAGAGGAAACTCCTAGGGATTATAACATGCAGCCAGATTAGGACGGCAAATTGAGGTAAACGTGTAGGTTAATTGTCATTCAATGGATGCTCAATCAATACAATTGGTCTGTAAAAGGAAGGATTTCAATTTAGACTTTAAAACGTATTTCAAGGACACTGTTCTAAGGGTCATTTAATTATAAGAGTAGAAAACGTTTGATTTGCTCTGTTTTAAGGTTTTTGCGGATCGAGGGTCGATTCACATACAGATTAATAGACACATCTCGATAAGATAGCCCGTGAATTGGGTTTAGAAGCCCCTTAATCCGTAACCCACATTAAAAAATATCAAGATAATGAAAGAGAATAATATAGTATTCTAATTACTGTTACAGACGCAATACATTCTCCACTGATAGAGATAGTATATTAGAGACAAATAAGCCAAGCAGAAATACACGTACGTGACGTACGATTGATAACACATACAGAACTACAGGTGGAACTATAAGGGGAGATAATGAGGAATTGACACAATGGAATAAACCATTCCGATAAAATGACAATACGAAAAGAAGTCCGCACCAAGACACCAGCTCTCAGTATTAAAAAAAAACCAAAACAATTAATTTGAAAGAGTTCGAACGACCAATGCTGCGGAATTCATGAAGTAAAGTGATCCGATAATATCAGGAAAACCAAAATGTATGTTTAAAGAGTATCTTCTGCGAAATAGAATTTTACTATGCATTGGTTTAACGTCTTGTACATAGCTATGCGTCCCACAATAGAATCGTTCAATGAATGCCGTCTCCATAGTGTGCTAGAATTATGTAAATATCCCGTGAGGTCACAAGGCTGGCATGAAGTAGAAGACTGGTTCAAGAAATCAATAGAGAATATGACTGTAGGCATTCCCCACTCGACATATACGTCTGGATTAGCAAGGTAAACTATACAGACAGAATATAGCCCGAGGACGTCCCGGTTAATGTCAGGTCGAACTATATAATATCAATGAGCAGAAAATGAACAGCTGCACGATATGTCAAAAGAGGCAAAGAATTTTGACGGCCACAAATCTTTGTCACTTAACATTCCAGGTCGAGCCTCAGATTTTGCTCCTGGGGCAAACATTAAGGGGAAAACGGTATGTACACGGAAATACAGGCTAGGAGTTGTATAACGGCCGAGTGCCTTAGTAGTTCCCATTCTACTTTCTAGAAGAGAATCTCACTTGTTTCCTTAAGCCAGCACGTAGGCCTATCAGCCAACAGCAGTTGATAAAAGCAGAAGGAGCGGGGTAACATTTACACAGCATTTATCTAAGCTACACACGTCAGGATTCAGATAAAACACTTAAATTCGAATTGTCAAAGGAATCCGATGCTGTTATGCAAAAAATGTGTTTATTTCCAGCACTACCTCAGTAGACTCGCAGCATTAAGAGTTGAAAAGGAGATGATCTACCATACATAATGGAATCACTGCTGGTGTTTAACAATCTCTTGTCTCATAGAAAAAAAAGTGGAATTGGCAAGTGTGTAATAACCGCTAATGTGCAAGGCTAATTCTGGTATTTAATCAGCTGAGCTGAGGGCCATTGTCCAGAGCGCCTCTCGAGTATAGCTGAGAGCCACTGTCCAGAGTGCCTCTCGAGTATAGCTGAGAGCCACTGTCCAGAGCGCCTCTCGAGTATAGCTGAGAGCCACTGTACAGAGCGCCTCTCGAGTATAGCTGAGAGCCACTGGACAGCGCGCCTCTCGAGTATAGCTGAGAGCCACTGTACAGAGTGCCTCTCGAGTATAGCTGAGAGCCACTGTACAGAGCGCCTCTCGAGTATAGCTGAGAGCCACTGGACAGAGCGCCTCTCGAGTAAAGCTGAGAGCCACTGTACCGAGCGCCTATCGAGTATAGCTGAGAGCCAATGTACAGAGCGCCTCTCGAGTATAACTGAGAGCCACTGTACAGAGTTCCTATCGAGAATAGCTGATAGCCACTGTACAGAGCGCCTCTCGAGTATAGCTGAGAGCCACTGTACAGAGCGCCTCTCGAGTAGGGGAAACCTGGGACCTATGACCATGTTTTGCTTTTTAAAATTCTTTAGATTATATTAATCAGAATATTGTATCCATTGATGTTGTATCATAAACATCCATCCATGCTCTATCATATAAAATACTAGCTTCAACTCTCTAGCTTATCAATTAAATTTGAATTTAAAAATCGGACTCAAAATGGTTGATTGGTACCCGACCTTGGGACCCACGAACCGGCCATAGGGGTCCTATGAACATAACAAAAAGAAGTATGATTTTAAAGGTAAAAATATCGTTTTATGCACTTAACATACAATATTAATACAGAATAGTTGAACAATGAAACAAAATAGGTATAATTATACAGAATAGTAAATAACTTTTTGAACTATAACTAAATAGGCCCCAGGTATATAATTATACAGAACAGTAAATAACTTTTCGAATTATAACTAAATAGGACCCAGGTATATAATTATACAGAACATTAAATAACTTTTTGCTTCAGAAAGTATGAAAGTCAATATAACACTGTCCTATAGCATATTTAATGTCGAGAAATCGATGTTAAAACGCTTCATGGCACATTGTCGATTTGTCTGGTTACATGTTGTTGACATTGGTAGTACCATGATCCATATTTGGCCTCTACAGATTTTATATCTTAAACATCAGGATCTACAAATGAATTTTTTACTTTTTGGGACATTTCTGTGAACAAAAGTATGAAATTTAGTCAACAAATGCTATGCTAACATTTATTTGCGGATATTTTCCCCTCGGGGACCTATGAGCCAGTGTTCATAGGTCCCCAGTAACCCCCTGGCCCATTGGTCCCCAACCATGCTTCCCACAAAAAGTTTGCCACCCACAAAAATTTTACTTACATATGCACTAAATGTTTTCTGTGTTAAACTGCTATTGTCTCTTCATTCATGTGGCACAAGCATTAACAAGTTATAACTTTATAGCTTTGACATATATTAAAATATGTAACTCAATTCAATTTTGGTAAATATAGACAAATACTTGCTGTGCTGTCTGTAGACATAATTACAGGATCCACCATTTTCTTTATCAACTTAACGCCATCTATTGGTTGTACTGGACATAAAAATTGGAATGAGTTATCCCACTTTGGTATAGTTTTTCGTGAAAGGGGGGTGGTTCATTGGTCCCCTATGGTCATAGGGCCCGGGTTTTATAGCTGAGAGCCACTGTACAGAGCGCCTCTCGAGTATAGATGAGAGCCACTGGACAGAGCGCCTATCGAGTATAACTGAGAGCCACTGTACAGAGCTCCTATCGAGAATAGCTGAGAGCCACTGTACAGAGCGCCTCTCGAGTATAGCTGAGAGCCACTGGACAGAGCGCCTCTCGAGTAGGCCTATAGCTGAGAGCCAATGTACAGAGCGCCTCTCGAGCATAACTCGGAGCCACTGTACAGAGCTCCTATCGAGTACAGCTGAGAGCCACTGTACAGAGCGCCTATTGAGTATAGCTGAGAGCCACTGTACAGAGCGCCTCTCGTTTATAGCTGAGAGCCACTGTACAGAGCGCTTTTGAGTATAGCGGAGAGCCACTGGAAGATTTGAAGCCATGCGGTAACTCCAGAAGGAAAATTACCAGTCCAACACGACAATCACGGAACCAGGTTACTCAAATTCCCACAGCAGATAAAAGTTCAGAGGGTGCACATTGACTACACATTGGGCCAAAAAATCAGAATAAATGATAGAATCGGGTGGTATCAAAGAGGTGTAAATTATGTTTTCGGAAAATTTTAATTTTCTTGCCCCATATCCCCTCAAATCGTATGATGCCTCTTACGCCATTCCCTTTTGTAAGGCTCTAGCTATAGTCCGGGTTAAATTGGTACTAACACAGTAATACAGCAACGTCGTGGCAGATGTAGTTAGAGGTAAAATCAATTGATTCAGGTGTGAAGTATTGATTTGAAGAGAAGTAAAATGTACGGCAAGTCAAATTAAAAAAAAATAATTCGACTTGAACTACATGACCTGTCTTGAACCCAATTCGTTCAGGTTAAAAAATAACTGTAGGCCAACTATGGCCTAATGGAGTACTTCTACTAGAGCTCAGCAAAATAGAGAAATGCCCGCCACGGCCATATCCAAGGATTGAATGTACGTAATATATGTTGCAGATCTTTAAGCCAGGTCATGGCCGGCCTCAGTTTTTAAGTCATTTTATCTCTAGAATGCGTTCAGACAATTATTATTTTAGACCCAATAGTGTTTGTTTGTTTGATTGGTGTTTTTGACGTCGTACTCAAGGGTATTTCACTTATATGACCACGGACAAAAATACAGAACATCACAAACAAATCTGCTTCCCGTTACCCTTTAGCTCTGAGAACACCAGGGCAATAGAAAGCAACCTCTTTTCTCGCCTCTTACCATCCACCGAGGAAGCCGAGAGAGTATTCTGCAGGGTCATGGCCCACCGGCTCCCTAATGGAGCTCCTGTGTGCCTACTTAACAAACGCTATTCCGATCGGATACAATTTTAAATATATAATTAACAGTGATTGTGGTAGTAGAATGCTAGTGCCATTAAATCTTCAAGACCCAACAACCAAGCAAACAAACAAACAAAACGTCTTACTAACCTCCAGTCTCAGACTCTGTTTTAACTTTCTGAAAACCATTCAAGTCAGGAAATATAGCCAATGTCATTTGTGCTTGTAAATATCTATGTATTTTCCTACATATTCATATGAACATAATCACTCTTAAAATCTTTGCATCAACACATGCTTGAACATATGTACAACACAAACAAAAATCAACTTTAGCACTGCAAGATACATGTAACAGGATTCATCAAAGGTTTCTTCTAAGCAATTATCACAGATCAGCTGTATACACCCAATTACACACTATCAATTAATCAACGTACATGATTAATTAATGTACATAATCGATTAATCAATGTACATAATCAATTAATCACTGTACATAATCAGTTGATTAATTATTTATTAATGTACATAATCAATTAATTAATGTAAATAATCAAATAATCAATGCACATGGTTATTTAATAATCTATGTACATAATCAATTAATCAATGTACATAATCAATTAACAAATTTATGTTGTTTATAAACATTTTAACACTTTCATCAATAAAGAATAGTAATTGTTTTACTCATGTATATCAGAATAGTATACCATATATGTATAAGCGGTTTATCCTGGCCTTTGTAGGTAAAGTTCATATTTATTTTAGTTACAAAAAATACCATAATAATAATATTAAAAAAATGGGACAAATTCTCAGACATGTAAATATGTAAGTTATAAGGTATATGTAAGATTATATGAAAAATATACTAAATTTTCAGTCAGGTATGCAACACTGTAATAGCATAGTTATAATACAGGGATTTTTTTCAAATCATCCAACTCACCTCAGTAGTTTATATAGCACAGATTAACTTCAAAATTGTAATTATGGCAAATAGTATAATTATTTTTTAAACTATCATATAAAATGTCTGGATTGGGATTAGTACAATCTAACAACCAACCCACTTAAATTACCAAATTCTATATCTGTTGTCTGAATTCACAGGAAAGCTATTCCTCTTGAGTGTGAATTTCTAAACTAGAGAAATCACAGGTCACATTTATTCAACAATCTTTTGATCGCAAAATAATCATTAATTTATCCACAAGCAGAAATTATTTCCAGAAAAAAGGATTAAGAAAAAATAGCACTCAAAAGGGTAGAAGACCTCTACAACTGTTGTTAGCTCATTGTTCTTTTTATGCATTCTACTGCATTTCAGTTTTGGCCTCCACTGAAAATTCTGTTCTCTGTTGTGCATTTGAATTCCTTTTATGTAGCGAATAGCAATACCACAGGGAAAATAACTCTGTACACTATTGGTATCGTTGAGTGGGTTGAGTGAGAGGCAGCTGATGTTGTTGTAAAGCATGATGGTCGTGGGGTGATTGGCTGCTTGGGGGTGGTAGCAATGAAGCTGTGTGATGGGGCAATGTGGAGTGCACAGAATGCTGACTGAGCACTGTGAGTTGAGAATGTTGGCTAATCTGGGGGGAAACAAGTGTGTGCTGCTGGGGAAATGTTGGGGATGGTCGAGGAATGTGAACATCTGGAGGCACTAAATACCCACTGGTGTAAGGAGAAGGAGGAGGATTGGGCATAGGGTGACCATGGGGAGGAGGTCCCACTGTAGGCAAATTCTCCAAAAATTTAAGTGTTTCAATATAGCCGACCATTGCCTCTATTGATTGAGACGGGTTGCAGAATTTGTTATTGTATAATGTGTTTAAGCGTTGGTTAAACCCATGGTGTTGCAATTCATTGTTAACAGGAGGGGGTAGACCTCGTATCTGATTTACAGGTGGGGGCATGGACTGTACAAGCTGAGGGTTTGTACCCGACATAGGGTGGGGCTGAGGTGGGGGGCCAGGATGGAGTATGGGCGGAGGGGGGACACATACAGCGTTATCTCCCCCTAAGCCATGCGGCCCAGGGGCATAGACAGCCATGGGAGTTAAATGTGGACGAATTTGTTGAGTAGAGGCGATAACAGAGATTGTATCAAGGAGGTTTGGAGCAGCTGGTGACGGGCAAGGAATGGACAGGGGTATTTGGTATGGATTCACATTTATTCTACTAGTATTAACAGCAATCGGTGTTAAAGAAGAAGTTGTTTGAACGGCCTCTGGGGGTGTTGATTCAGGTTGATCTGGGACTTCCTCAGGCGGCTGTTTCTTGCTCTTCCCAGATGTTCGATTAGGTGTGACCTTGACCTCTTCCTCTTCTGTCTTGAGGACCGTTGAGATGTGAGTGGCTCTTATATGGCGAGTGAGATGATCCTTTCTCCCAAACCTCTGTGGGCAAAATTGACACAGGTAATCTTTTTTCTTTGTATGGACAATAAGGTGTCGCTTAACATCCTTTTTGGTGAAGAATTTTTTATCACAATATGGACAGTTCTGTTGTTTATCTGAAGGCATTTTGGCAAGTCTAGAACCACTGTGGACACGAATGTGAAAAACAAGCTCTTCTTTGGAGTTAAACTCTTTATTGCATATTTTACAGACTGTATCGCCAGTGTCAGCTGCATGGAAAGCCATATGAGTTCTGAAAGTCATATTGGAGGAGTATTCCTTCCCACAAATATCACATATGTTAGGCTTTCTGTTCTGGTCGTGTACAGCCAGGTGAATCTTCAGATGGTCTTTGCGATTGAAGCAGCGTTCACAGTAAGCACATTTGAAGTTTTTTGTATCACTGTGAATGAGCACATGTCTGTCCAGCTTGTACTTGGATGTGAAACCCTTGTTGCAGCCAGGGTGGTCACAACCAAATGGTTTTTTACCTGTGTGAACGGAGAGATGTACCTTGTAGGCAATTTCCCCACAGACAGCTTTTCCACAGTAGACACACTCAAACACAGGCTTAGGCACTTTAGTGGGTTGAATTTTTGGCAGTGGTTTTCGTTTTTTGGCCGCTGTTGCCGCAGCAACTGCTAAGCGTTCTTTTCGTTTGGCCGCAGCTCTGTTTGCTACCAGTTTCCCATGGAGTCTCTTCATTGGCCTGCCCTTCCTTCGACTTTTAGCCTTGGATTTTTCTTTTGTCTGGCGTATAGCTGTGCATTCATGCTCTTCTAATTCTTCAAATGTCATGAAATTAGTTCTACAAAGCGTACATTTCCATTCTTCTTGAGGAACATCATCAGCTTCCTCATCACAAACCTCATCTATAAAACAAACAAAAATGATACACTGTTAATGTTTTACCTCTTACTCCATCTGAATTTATAGGGTCAGGGCTGTATCCAGAGCCATTTTAATTACGGAAAACGTATGGGCGCCCAACTATTTTAAGCCCAAATGAATGTAAATATATTACTATTTTCATAAATTCCTGTTAAAATCAAGCTAAAAGCAGGTTCAGAACACTGATTATGGTCTGAAGAAAGGAACCTGGGAAATTTTTCTAAAAACTGCCCTGATGGTGCTAACCTGTATACAAAACACACCAGTATAACCACTCACATACCTAAGGTTAACAGTGACCTGTGTGGTGCATCAAAGGAAACTCAGCAGTCCAACAGGTTGACCACTGTATGAAGCCCAAGTCACCCAATTTCCCCGAGTTCCACTGTGATCCAGAGTGCTACATCAAAGGAAACCAAGCAGCACATAATACTAAACAATGTCTTACGGCTTGACTTTAAAAGTTCAATAAACAAACATTTTGAAAGCCCAGCCCAACAGACTCAATACTGCTACCTTGTCTATTGAATACGTGTACATAAACTATAAACACATAAAATTTTATTATTAAATTCAACATCCCAAACATAGTTAACACAATACCAAATTATAACTCTTACCTTCTGAATGTTCTTGTAAGCGTGGTAGAATGGAGGCCTGCATCCAAATCCTGTAATCTTCAGCATATGCTACTTTTAGCTCCTGGTTAGGGGCAATCACCTGCAAAGACCATAGGAAATAGGGTATAAAGTTAACAATGAAATGTACAATGACATAACTCCTTACCATGAACAGTAAGCTGTACTGTCTATACAAAAAAAAGTTTAACTTGAACAAGACTATAATATTTTCTAAACTTGACCCCAGGAATATCACCTCAACAAAAAACCATAACTAATGTACCAGTGAGCTAAACATAAAAGCTTAACTGGACACAGACACCTTCAAAATTCACCCTCTCAACAAAGCCTTTCCCTAACTGTGTTATGACAGGCTTAAAATGAGCAATGCTTACAGCTCCCATGGGAAAAAAATCTTAAATAAAGCTAAAAATGAGAGTGATATGGTAAAACTAGGCTAGCTATAGCAATAGCCTCCATCTTTGATAAGTATTCATGACACTACAATCACAATTTATCTTCCATACAAGTGTTGTAAGATTCCACAAAATACATTTTCTGTCTTCCAGTCGACTGTTGCTTAAAAAAACTTTTGAAAAGTCAAATGACACCCATGAGTGCATAAAGGGAGGTCACTCTTAATAAGGTTGGATTAATATAACAATGACTGTCTTTTCCTTCCGGATGATGAGGGTGAGAAGATAAAAATTTTGATGCGGACGCCTACCTGAAAAACTGGCAAATTGGCAAAGTCCAGAGAAAGAATGTATGAGATGTTCTGTTAGTTTGTTCGATTATCTTCTAGTTAGACACTATATCAAGTGGCATAACATATGTATCTGTGATACTTATACATGTTATAAAGTGCGAACCTTTGTTGTTGTAAAGAATATATATTCTTTGTATTGATAAGCAACCATGTTGACCTCTTCTGCATATCTGGCAGTATGAACGAAGATCATCCAGTTACACAAGTTCTCATCCCTCTGGTCCAGCCAAGCACCAAGACCATCCCCCTGGAACACCTGAAGACACAAGATATATGCTACATATTTGTTTGTTTCATTCAGGTGTAACACTATACTTACCAGAAGACTTTCTAGAAGATTCTTTCAGGTTCTTATTAATACCAAATTTATCACACCGCAATCAGGGCCAGTGCTTAGACCAGTCCAATGGGTGAAGAAGCCACCCTCGGCATTAATGATAAAAACGAGACAAGCACAAGATAATCAAACAAACAAACCAACTTTGCATTGCCCCATAGTTATTTGAGCATCAGGGCAACAGGACGCTCTTTCCCAACTGCTCATTACTAAAACAGATTGTTTACTTGTTAGAGGTTTTATGTAGTACAGAAGTTATTTCACACTGAAAATGGCAGGTCAGAAGAAAACCACCCTCTACCCTCCACAAGAAACCGTGACAATCACAGGACAATACAAAGACATCACAAACAGATGGGCTTGGCATTACACATATGGAAATTGATCCCACCTGATTGGAACACAAGTTGTAAATGCCAAACACACTCTTGTACCAAACACACAGACCAAACATTTTTATACAGGTGTGAGATAGTAAATAAATGTTTTTCTTTGTTCATCTGCTTGATTAGTGTTTTATGCTATACTTAATGTTTTTTCACTCACATGATAGTGTGCCAGCCAACTGGCAACAAACACAGACAAGAAAAATTCAGAATATCACAGGAAGTAATACAAATAAATCACAAACACATCTTCTTTATGTTGCCCCTTAGATAGAAGATGTGTACAGTGCAACATATTATGCATTAAATACAGTGTGTAGCATTACTATAGTATTGTTTGTTTGTTTAATTAGGGTTTAACGTTGTAATCAAGGGTATTTTACTTCTATGACGACGTGCCACGGTGCCAGCCCAATGGGTGAAGGAAACCACTCTTGACACTACTGGCAACAAACAAAGACAGGACAAGACAATAATGGACGACAACAACAGGATGCAATAGAGACACCACAAACAGATCAGCTTCCTGTTCCCCTTTAGCTCTGAGAGCACCAGGGCAACATGAAGCTACCTCCAACCGCCTGCTTTGAGACGGCTTTTAACTTGTAAAGCTCACTCGATTCAATTAAGCTGGTTAAAGCAAAAAAAAGTAGTTACTGTACAGAATTAATGTTATGTTACGTAAAAGAAAAATACTGTGATGACAGCATACAATGTTGATTTGGACACAAGCTGAATATGTTGACTTCAGTTAGCTTCCCCAACTTGTCCAGTATGATCTCTAGATTTTTTCAAACTAACAATTCATGATATATTAAAGTCTATATATACACTCTCTAAATTAAACTGCACTGAGTTCATTTCCAGCAAAAGAATCTGGCAGCCTGTATCATCAATATGGTTTAAACTTAAACCTATAGTTCTTACAATTATCCATGGCACATGAGAAATAGTTCTAGACCTTAAGAGCACTGGGCTGTTTCTCTTTATATCAATGGTCTCTCTAACTTTTTGTGCATAGAAATTTGTTTCTGTTTTTAATATTGACATGTAACTCCATGCAATGGAGTAAGAAGTGTACACAGTTTAATTTATACGGTGTATATATAGGCGGTTTTAAATCATGAATGTATTTTGAAAAAGTCCAGAAATCATACTGCACAAAAGCTTACCAAAGTCAAATATAGTCAGCCTTTGTCTAAATGAACATTGTCTGCAGTGCAATGAATTGTCACTCAAGATTCATTCGTTTAGTTGACTTCCATTTATTTCATGCTCACACATTTACAACATCGTTTAAAACCCCCTGGCTCTGAAACCACCACCCGGAAAAGGAACTTCTCTCTTACTGGAGGTAAATAACACAAGTTCAAGTAAACATGACCGATACTTCTGTGGTTAACATTCCAACCGAGCATATGAAGTCTCTTTAGATACTATGATGACACTTTCAATAAAATGTTTGACAATTTATAGCGGCTCTATTTAATTAAAAATATTACCATGACCCTTATAATCTTACAAACACAGCACATCAACGGTTTAATTTTGCTGATTTCAAGTCAACTGGAATGGCTAACTAATAAAAGATAATTCATAAAACCCAAACATATAGTTAAATGGTACCTTTACTAATACAGTATTATTTTCAATACACTTAGCCAGGGCCTCTTTTATTCCTGGGCACATCTGTGACTCTGTGAAGGCACAATTCTTAGCATAGCTCTTCAGTAGTCTCTTACTAACAGTCTCTGCTGTGTCGCTTCTTCCGGGAAGTTTCTTTTTAACTTCTTTGTTTTTCTTCTTTCCATCTTTTCCCTTTTGTCCAGCCATAGTGGACGTCTCTTAAACATAGAAAGAAAGGCCTACACAAGCTACATTTATAATGGAGAAATTCCACTCACAATATGCTTTAATTATAATATATATATGCATAAAAATTATTATATCTGTCTACAGAGGCTAAATATATGTAGCCCCTAAGTCTGTGTCTGATAGCATGTATGTAGGCTAGATGCAGAGTTCTTTACCTCTATTATCATTCATTGAGCCTTATTTGAAGTTAAAAAGTAAAAGTGCACATAACTGTGTCATTTTAATTTTTTTTTTTTTTTTTTTTCTTAATTACCAGTACAGGCTATTATGGGTTCAATTAGCTTTGGTCAATAATATTTCATCCCTTGATCTTTCGGAAACATTTTATATGCAATATGAGACTTGCAAAATGCACAATAGCCTTGTTAAAATACAGACATACGGGTTAAGATAACGGTATCTGTTTCTAACCGGCCATTTTGCTTTCTTCCTTCCATACTGTTGAATTGAAATTTTAGTCAAAGTTTCTGTAACTTCCACTTTTTATGTATGTTCACCTAATAAAAGCATACAGAAATTATTTTATTGAGATATTTAACCTGTAATTAACTGGTAGGGGCCTAAGTCTACTAAATTCACGATTAAGCCCAACGCCGAAAATGCACTGTGGGGCAATTACACTAATAGAAATGGGAGCCGTTGTAGAATTGGTCCGTCACTCTAAAAACGATATTTGAGTGTAAAAGATTGATGAATAAAAATTGTCAGTAAAATGGTAACTTACCCTAAGTCAGATCCCCCGAATCAATAAAAAAGAATGAATTTAGAAAAATAGGCTATAAATTAGCATGTTAATATGCTATTTACAGGTGAC
>JARFOD010097806.1:0-16903 GCA_031763545.1 Mopalia muscosa
CGACCCTCAGAGTAAGGCACCGAATCGCCAGCAGTAAATGCCGGCCACCTAGACCACTCAGCCACCCGGCCTTCTACCTGCAAATTTTCTGAACTAGAATCTGTTCAAACTGAGAAAGTGTTATCCAAAAATAACGAAAATACTGATATATGTATACCGTAAATCAAGTTATTTCAAGTGATTAAATGTAATATTATAAAGCGGCCTATATACAGTATAAACAATTTTCTCTCATCATTTATTCGATATATATATATATATCACCAAAAATACTGGATTGTCCAGGAATCACGGCACTTTCGAACGATTTTTGAAAGATTTCAGAGTAGACTTTTGTACATAACGTCACATGTGTATCCCTTTACACACCATCACCATAGAAGAGAGGAATCATTATACTTATATAGGTTTATCTTAACTTTATTAACGCTAGATCTCTCACATCTTCTCAATCATTCCAGCCCCGTGACGGAGCGGGTGGGCCATGGCCCTGCAGAATTCTCCCTCCGCTTACTCGGTCGATCGTAAGAGGCTAGAAAAGAGGTTGCTTTCTGTTGCCCTGGTGTTCTCAGAGCTAAAGATAACAGGAAGCAGATTTGTTTGTGATGTTCTGTATTTTTGTCCGTCGTTATATAAGTGAAATACTCTTGAGTACGACGTTAAACACCAATCAAACAAACAAACAAAATCCATTATGTGCTAATGTACTCTGATTGGCAACTGACATGTTAAAACATTGATAAAATAAGTTTATAAAAATAGATAGGGAATCCCCACTCTACTGTATTTTAAAACTTCTTATATGGCAAGTCTGTGGATGTGGTGTAGTGGGTAAAATGTTGGCCTACTAATCCTACTTCAATGTACCACTCGATCCAGTCTCTCTGTTGACCCTAAGGTATATGAGTGAGTCACACAATGTGTCTCCGTCAATCACGGAGGTGGTTTTTTACAAGGTTTCTTCCCAGTTTTCCATTGTAATTAGGCAAGGAACAGTGTGAAGTGGACAATCTATCCTCGTGTAAGTGAAATTCCCTTGAGTGTAATGTTCAATCCCTAGTAAACACCACAAGCAAACCCGAGAAGAGCAAAAAGCTACTATTATATAGGAAATACAAAACATCTTAAAATCTTTATTTTATTTATATTTCAGATATCAATTGTTGACTTCCCGATGTACGAGTTGCTGGATCAGCATAAACTTATGGAACCAACTTCCCTTGATGATTTCCCTAAACTATCGGCTTTCCTCACCAGGTTTGAAGAATTGCCAAATATCAAGAAATATATGAGCTCTGATCAATTTATGAGCCGTCCTGTCAACAACAAAGTGGCTCAATTTAAGTAAGTTTCAGCATGAGAACCTGATCACCTGTCTCGATGGCAACAGTCACATTGGATCCCTAGGACCACACAGCAGCCATCTTGTTTGAGCTGAGAGTTATGTACCCTTTCCAGTCTGCTTGCAGTTGCACACAGCTTTGTTTAGCATATTTATTCAGTATTGTAGACAGTATAGCAACCAAACTTTGTGTAAAAAGTAACTAGAGTTGTATGTCGGCTTTGATATTTTAAACATTTCCATTGGCTCGCACTTGCTGTGATGTCACACCAAAACACCACACTGTATACCTATCCATTGAAGGAGGGACCACAGTATTCCCAGACTGCCTTGGACAATTTTCATGAATGAAATTCCTGTCATATGAGTGAAATACAGTGGAGCATGGCGTGAAACACCAACCAGTTAGTAACTGAGGAAGATCTCACCTTGATTGATTTAATGATTTAGAATGTCAAACATTGACTGTTCTATGCGTTTATAAATTGATTGCTTATATTAGTGTCTTGAGAAAAAAAAGTATGTAAAAAAGTGTAGCTGATAAAAAATTTTAACTTAAAAAATTGACTTGCTAAAAAACTTATGCCCGCTGTCATAACTTAGTTTGTGCGCTAACTAATCTTACTTTGATGTTCCATTACTGGGATCAAGTCATCAGGTATATGATGGAGATAATCTATGTGGCTTTGGCCATCACAGGGGGGATTTTCTCTTGGTTTGCTCTGTAGTTAGGCAGAACATTGTGAACGGGACAATCCAAAGTCATCTAAGTGAAATACCCTTGAGTATGACGTTAAACCCCAATCAAACGAATCCTGCTGCTTGCAAATATGTAATGTGAGTTTTTAAAAATTTGAAGTAGTTTTACTACCGCAGCAACATTTTTTTCTCACTGAGTACAGCAGTCGACATTTTATGATGGTAAGTACATCACTATCATATAAGTGAAATGGTCCTTGTCCATGGTTCAGTGGTATGCAGGTCAGCCTACTGATTTTCCTTCAATGTACCACCCATGTGTTCAATTCTCTCCATCAACTCTGTATGGGGGCATAGCATGATGTAGCTGTAGCCATCACTTTTTTTTTTCTTTTCTTTTTTAAAGTTTGCACCCAGTTTTCCAACACATTTTATTCATGCAGAGTGAGAAGGGGCAATTCGTCATTAATTTATGATTTTATATAAGGGAATATATATAAGAGTTTGACATGAAACCCCAACCAACCGAAATGGTATAAGTGGAATACTCATGGCATTGTGAGACCAATCAATGAGTCATTAAGATACCCAAATCAGGCGAAAAAATAGTTTGTCACAAAAGGTGTAGCAAATGAGCCAATTTCTAAAAGGGGCTTTATTTAGCTGGACCTTTATAGATAATTATACTCTTCAAAAGTATAGAATAACTACAAACTAGTAACCCTTGTGCAATAAGACTATAGGCATTCTGTATAACTTTTTGTGAATTTAAAAAAAAATTGATAGCGTTGTCATGGTTACAAACCATATCATGTGATTGATTGGAAAAGCGTTCAGCATCATCGACTGAAACACCCTCTTAGACCTTCCATTTTTGAGTGACAAAGGAGACCTATTTTATTTTTTGTTTTATTTATGGGGGAAGTTATCTGTACTACATGTTTTATTCCGAGATTTTGGGTTGAATTTTGTGATGGCTGGAATATCAGTCAATTTCATTGCCATTTTGAAAGCATTTCAAGGTTTAAATACTCTTTTTTTAAATATATGATTTGTTTGCATTATTTCATGGCTTTATTTTAATATATGGTTTGCTGACATGGAGTTATTTTTATTAGCTGACTACATGCTCTTGTTCTACAAAACCTTTAGTGTTCAACTAACATAGTGTGTGTTTTGTTGGGAATGTTCTTTGTTACATCAGCTTGTTCAGATGTTTGCATGCCAGCTTTTTATTATTTCTGTGATGTCATTTGTTTTGTTTTGTAATTGTCTAGTAACACTATTTGTTACATTATCATTTCCACACCAGGTATATTAAAAAGCCTCAACAATTTATATAAACTCTGTAGCTCAGTCGGTACAATGTTGGGTCCATTAGGCTGGCAAACCATCATGTGAGTGAAATAAATACAGTTTTAAAACCCAGTCAAACAAAAAACACCAGCTAGGCAGGAATAGGGAAGCTCAGCAGTAGTGTCTGGTGAGGCACTTGTTCCTTAACGGCTACCAGTGGGAGGCAGTGCGGCACCTTGGGGCTCTCTGAGCTGTAAGTCTGTTGCTTCCTTGTTTTAACATCTTGTGATGGTCCTGTTCAGCCTTTCACCCAATGACACCCATTCAAACAGACCTGATGAATTTATCTTTCAAACAAGACTAGTCACACATTTTACTTCACATAATTTATTATTCTGTAATGATTTTAGATGCAGTATTGCAAGCGGCCAACCAAAAGAACAAGAAACTTGATGTCTCCATTGTCTAAGTGTTATGTGTATCTTGTCCCGATTTATTTTGTTGAACTCATTTCTTGTTAGCTTACTTTTTAGTGCTAAAAACCAAAAGGGTTATTTTTTTATTGGATCAGTTGTAGTCTTTGCCAGTCCCTCCTGATTACCGGGTGTGGTCATTGTTGATTCTTGATGACCTCGAGGGTTGTTTCCAGCATACATAGGCAAAGTACTTTGTCAGGCGAAAATTAATATTATGTTTTTATCAGGTTACAAGTAAAAATTTGGCAAGTCTGGTCGGTTGGTCAGAATTTTTTTTTTTTTTTTTTTTTCGTTGTTTGAAGGACTGAAGTATACTAAATTATATGCACAATTTTTGTGATTAGGCTAAAGCCTTGTTGCTTACTTTTAGTGTCAAGCAAATGTTTATAGCTGTACACTGTAATATATAAATCAGTTTAAAATGTAAATTAAACAAAAACAAAAAAAATTGAAAATCTGTCAGAAAAACTTTTAGTCAGCAGATTTTGTCTGGTTACCAGAAACAGACTTTATATTAATTTTCGCCTCATATCATTGAAATAAAGCCTATTGTTTGGAGGATTTACCTATTGCCCTGGTGCTCTCAAAGCTAATGGGCAACACAAAGCAAATCTGTTTGTGATGTCTTTGTATTACATATTGAGATTGTCCTGTTTTTGTCTCACTTTGTGTTACTTTGGGGCCAGCAGCGTACAGTCTAAGGCGGTTTCCTTCACCTTTTGCGCTGGCATGCCATCATGTGAGTGGAATAACCTTTAGTTCAGTGTTAAACCCAGTCAAACAAACATTGAACTACGGTAACCTTCAGTCATTGTGTGTGTTATTACTTAGCTGATTTTTATTTGCTGGCTTAAATTTGATTCAGTTAAATTTTATATTATATGTCTTTTTTTATTTGTTTAAGTTTTAAGTCTTGTTGCACTATTTTTGCTTATTTGCTTCACTTCTTATTGCTTAAACCAACAATCATTTATTTCCTATCCTTCATTTGAGGAATTTTTTTGTTTTTTGTTTACAATTTAATTTACACTGTTTAAATGTTACAATGATTTTTATTTTAATTACATCCAACTGTTTGTACTTCATGATCCAAGTAATTGTTTCTGTGTGTCGACTAAACAAGTTTCAATATCATATATTTAAATGAAAGGGGAATAACCATGGCTTAAAGTTGTGATCAGGGTTACATGTATCTCAGTTGATATACAACTTGGATAATTTTAAACAAGGGATATTTGAATAAACTATTATGAAAAACTGCTGCTTTTTATTCTAAAAATTGTTATTTTTCAGAAATATAATAAAATAAATTTTCTTTGGTCTTTGTGGGTGGTAGGAGGAGGCTTTATGTTGCCCTGGTGCTCTCAGAGCTAAAGGGGAACAGGAAGTCTATTTGTTTGTGGTGTCTTGTCTTGCGTCCTGTATTTGTCTCGTCCAGTCTTTGTTGCCAGTGGTGTCTAGGATGGTTTCCTTCACCCATTGGGGTGGCACGTTGTCATATAAGTGAAATACCCTTGAGTATGACGTTAAACCTTAATCAAACAAACAATCTTTGGCCTCTCGACCTGGGGCTGCATGTAAAGAGCAACATTCATCCAGCCTTTACATTTTATTTGCCCATTAAGTTGCACATTAAATTGTTCACAATTTTGACAAGCCTACTAAGAGCCATTCTAATGTCATGTTGGAGTGCTTTTATTTCCAAGTATTTGATGTTCGATCAGCAGATTTAAATCCAATAGAGGTAGCCAAGAACAAGTCACCATAAATGAAATAACCTTAAGTACAATGTTTTACCCCACTCAAAAATTATGTAAAGCTTGTGATATCTTTGAATGGCATTTAGAAGTTAAAAAACTAAAAACACTTAATGGATGGCAACTTCTCATTTATTTTTCAGGCAAGTTTCAATGTCTTTTCTGACATTGTTCTCAAGCTTCAGAATGATGTCAGAATAGACATTGCGTGAAAAATAAATGAGAAGTTGCCATCCATAAAGTGTTTTGACTTTTTAAGCTTGTGATATTTCCATCTTCCGTTAAACTGGTGAACTACCACCAACTGAAATATGGGTTGTCATAATGGTTTATTTTGCCATTTTTCAAAAACTGAAAGCCCCAAAATGTACAACAAACCAATACAATTTCCCAACAACAACATTGTTATTTACCTGTGGTTCTTAGAGTGATTTCCTGCACCCGGTGGAGCAAAATAACCCTTAGTAAATGTACCCCAATCAATTAATCTTTGTTGTTCAGACAAATCAAAGTAATATCAATTTTCTTTATAGTAACAACATTGAGGTACAGATTTTTGTATTTATTTAGATTCACCGTTGGTACATAGAATTAGACATAGTTTGAAGCATATTATCACATATATAGCACAAATATTCAGCAAATATATACAAATTTCATATCTCTACAGCCAACCGTATAGGATTAAATAAGCACTTAATACAATTAATCACATTTATAAGATAGATAATTATATTGACTTGTGATCTAAAGTCTTGTATCTGCCAAGTCGATATGTTTTCAGCAACCCAGCCACTGTGGTATTAAACATCGGATGGCCAAGGTTTGGCTGCTCAAAGCTTCATTAGATGACATTGCATCAGGGAGAAACAATTTCGGCAAACCACTACTATTAACATACAACCCTAGTTTGAGGGGAGAAAATTGTGAATTACCATAGTAATCACTAATGTATGCTCTTGAAAATTTTAACTTTTTTTCTTGTGGTCGGCATGGCCTCTTTTATTGGTCAGATTCACACATCCAGACATCTGCCAAGGAAACTTTATTTACATGTCTGGTTTGAAGCCCTGATTTTGGTGTCTTAGTTTCAGGTTCCAGCCGATTTCACTCATGGTAGAGTATAGATTTTTGAGTGAAAGACACTCGATGCAAATACACTAAATTATCTACAAACCCCACTTACTATCTGTCCTGCACACTGGACTAATGCCGGCCTTCATAGTTTGACCTGGTATGAAAATTGCTCTCTGGGACCTATGATCTCATCTGTATCACTCCTACAAGACTTACTTGGCCTTGATTAAATAGATAAGCTTATAATAGAACAAATAATACCAAAAATAAAAGACACTTTGGTACAGCTGAAAATAGCAGAACAATAATGTGTCCATTATACCTGTACTAAGAGTACAACCAAAATTTAGAAGCAATGATACTTTTAATACTCTCGGTCACTTAATTAAGTGAACATTCCCATAAAATGGCATTTACTACCAAGTGATAGGTTTTAGACTTATTTGATTAGTCTACATGATGGCCGGCTAAACCATTGGGTGATGAAACACCTGTGAAGGCCACTGGTAATTAATAATTAGGCAAACGTATAGTGACGGCATCTTCATTTGTTTGATTGGTGTGTAATGCCATCTTCAAGAATATTTCACTTGTATGATGGATTGACCATTCTCCCTCTACCATACATAAATCAGCAGAAAAAAATGAGGGAATCTGACAAAGTCGAACATGTACAAAGGCACTTCATTCTTCCAGAGGAGGATCTGTCCTTCACCTAACCAATGATAATCGGGCCAAGTATTTTTGTCCTAACCAATGATTATCGGGCCAAGTATTTTTTTCCTAACCAATGATTATCGGGCCAAGTATTTTTGTCCTGAAAAATGAGCCTCATTTGGATCCCAAGGTACATTTATAAATAAAGTTTCTTCTCACTATACTCTCTATAAAGTTCATTCAATTACTTACCATTATTAAACATACCTGTCTCTAATTGTAAAAATCTATTGTTTTTTAGATGTGTGTTTACTTCGGCAGTAAATCACATAAAAATTCCTGGTACTATAAAAGTTACATGTATGTTGCTGATAAGGACAGCTAATAAATTTCATCAAAATTAAAATCGGGGGAAAAAGCATATTCTTGGGGCTTTGACCTGTGGGCAGTCCTGTTATTAAGATTTCCTTGCTTTTTTAAACTGTATAACAGCCAGTTTCACCTGCCCCACAAAATCTTGTAAAAGCATATTTTTGGGACCTTAACCTGTGGGAGGTTGATTATCAACATTCCCTTGCTTTTTTCACCCATACTATAGGACAGCCAGTTTCACCTGCCCTTTTTACACTGAAATATTGACAAGAATCACACACACTTATTGGCAGATTGCAGAAAGTCAGACTGACATGGGTATTATAAATATAGCTTAAATTCGTTTGGGGTTTAACACCATATTTAGGGCCAGCCCCAATGGTTGAAAGAAACCACCCCCAAAGCCAACTTACAAAAACAGGGCAAATACGTGATACATTGATAGTTTATCTTGTTGTTGCCCCTTAGCTAAAGAGCACCAGGGAAACACGAAGTCTCCACCCAATCAACCCCACTACACACGTAAGCAAATATATACATGACAAGATAAAATAACTTAAATACATTATACATGACTATATAAAGAAAACAGAATTTGACTACAAACGCAAGTTTTTTAATATAGAGCACACCATTTCATATCCAACTTAATTTATCAAATATAATTGGTCCTTAAAGTAAATCTATAGTTAGGAATATCAAAATAAATACAGAGCAAGATTAATTCAAAACGAAATGTAGCACATTATCAATAATACTTAATATAAACATACCCCATAACTTCCATAAGTTCGGACTTCGGACACTCCAAAGTCCAAAGAAATAACCTGTAAGACCCCCTGCAGTAAAACCTATTTCTCTGTCCCAACTGCTAGAAGTTATACTAGAAGGTATAATCTTACATGCACTATTTCATACAGCATGACCAATGAGATAAATTTTATCAGTAGCGAAAGGGTTCTACCACCGGGCCCCTTTTCCTTATGAATTTTCTAAAATATATGTTAATTGGCATGCCCTACTGCTCCAAGGGGCCCAATACCTTGTAACCTTGTCAATCTTACTATAACTGGCTATAAAAATACATGTACATAAGAATAAAAATGGACAAAATAAATTTCACTATATTTATATCCCTCGAAGAAAGAAATATCTTTCCCAGCAAAGTGTATCTTATAGTTCATGCTGGGAGGTCATTATGTAGCATGTTTTAATAAGAAAAATTGTCACAAAGTGCAGCGGCCTCTTAATACTATACACTGTATTACCATTGACATGATGTTGCCAAGGTAAAGCACTGGCACATCTGACAGAGTGCCAAAAGCTTCCCCTTTTCAAGGGAACAGGGGCCAGTTGTTTAACGATAAGTCGCCATCATTAGATTAAAATGCAAATTAGAGGTTGACCTTTAACATGGCGTGGTGTCCTTAAATATTAGACTAACTTTAATAGAGCTTCAATCAACTGGCCCCAGGCCGACACATGTCTGTTAGACATCATTACTGACTCGCTCATTGCAAATTGGCTTAGGGAAACAGCTTTTATAAAGAAGCAACTTTTCTCTATTCAACTTGAAACAAATTTATAAAACACATAATGGGTATATAATAGAATAGAAATAATTTTTCCATATGCTACATCCAACGTTAGATTCATTGTTGATGGGAAAATTTACAAATTTTATGTTCCAGGGGTGATGACCCTTGGCCAAAATGATCAACTTTTCCACCTTATCCACTATATATCTATCGTCAGACACTGCTAAGGGAAACTTGAAGTCTTAATTATACATACATACATACTGGTACTCATAATATCATTGGTATTGCCCGTCATACATGTTATATCAAACACACCCTGTGACACATTTCTAGTCTTATACATCATTTACCATTGGAATAAATATAGAGACAGCAGTATAACCTGTGTATGAGTGCAGAGCTGACATGCACGGATTCACTCCTAAGTCTTGTCACTGAAATAGTTAACTGAGGGCATTTTAGGTCAAAGGAATTGATTACATGGTCCTAGAGGGAGACATATGTGAGGAATTTAAGATGCTACCTATTAAAAGTGGATTGCAAGAGGAGGCATTTATTATGTATAATACAATGTCAGGAAGATGTCCAATGCTTTTAGGTTAAATATTGTAAGTTAGATTTATGTAAAGATTGGAAAGGGGAGACAACATTGGAACAGACACTAGAGTTATCTCCCTTGTGTTAGCTAGAGCCACAGCATGGCCAACTGATTCCAACAGATCTTGAATTCAAGTTGATATTTCCAGATTCTGAATTGACAAGACCAGAATCTCCACCGTGGATTCGCATTAACTCCTGCAGATCAGAAAATAAAAATATAGTTCATGACATTGATTGGGCTTTTTATGTCTTACTAAAGGTTAGGTTTGTTAAATTATTCAACTTCATATGAACATACCAAATTTCAATTTACAGTAAAGAAAAGTCTGAGAATGCCATGCCTTGGCTGTTCATTTCTTAACATCGAATCAGTAATAAGTTATTAACGATGAATAAACTGTAACTGAAATCAGCAATTATTTTAAGAAGGATTTGTTTGATTAGGGTTTAAAATCATACTCAAGGATATTTAACTTATATGATGATTGATTTTTCACTTTACATTGCAATTTCCTACTTACAATGGAAAACCACGAAGAAACCCCTGCAATTGACGGAGCCACATTGTGCGACTCACTCATATATCTGGTCAATCTAATCCAGGGAATGGGAAATCGTAGTAGGATTAGTAAGCAGACATACTGCCACTTACCACTGCCAATGAAAATGACAGGAATTGATAACTATGTAACAGCCCATTAAATGTGCCCCCCCCCCCCCCCCAAAAAAAAAAAAATCGAGAAAAAGACCATCACAATTTTTATTGAAAAACAAGCATAGCATACAGTCAGCAATAATAGTTTTGAGATTATCCCTTGTAACATATTTAATCTTAATAATAATCCTGATGTAAATTTCTCACTAACCTTTGCCATTTTTAAGAAAGCCTCATCTATATTTGTGTTATCTTTAGCACTGGTCTCTAGAGCATCCATCATGCCATGCTGCTGAGCAAAAGCCTGGGCATCTGTCACGTGGATCTCTCGCATATCACTTAAATCCTTCTTGTTACCTGAAATACACAGGTTTTAGGGCTTTATTTATTTATTTATTTATATATCCGATGTTAGATCATCAGGATTAAATCCCAATTACAGATCATAGGCCAGCATTATAAAACTGGGTACTTAATTAACCCAGAAAACCTACGACCTTCCACTGGTTGCTGGCATACCAACCCACATACGGTTGACAGGAATCGAACCTGCGACCCCAGAGGTGAGCGAGATATGTGGACTAGAGCATACGCTAACTAGAGCGTACACTCTCGACCACTCCGCCATTATGTCATACAGATTATTTTACTTTGTAAAAGTGGATTTTTGCTGTACCCAAAGGGGTTTGTTTAGTTGTTTTTGGATTGGACTTTAACACCATATTTAAGGTTATTTCAATCATGTGACAGAGTGCCAACCCAATTGGTGAAGGAAACCACCCTAGACTCCACTGGCAAAAAACAAAGACAAGTCTTAGACAAAATACAGGACAATAAAAATACAGGCCAATAAAAATACATCACAAATAGATCAGCTTCCTGTTACCATTTAGCTCTGAGCGCACCAGGGAAACAGAAAGCTCCCGCCTACCACCCACTACATGTACTTTAAAGGCAGAACTTTTTGGGATCAGAAAAAAATTAAATACTGTTAGATACTGGGACTGGTACAAAAAGGAAATGCAGTAAAGTATGTTGATTTATTCAACTTCATATGAAAGGGAAAAATGCAAAATGCCTAGTCAGTTAACTACAAAAGCCTTTACATGGCTGTCATGGATGGAAATTAATTATTGTGTCTGTATAAAGCTCGATGGAGTAATTAATATGAGTGTAATGAGCTGAACAGATAATATCCCTCTCCTCTCGTGTCATGTGACATTTGCCCAAAATTTTAGGTCAATTGGGCTATTCAATATGGAGTTATGGTAAGCTTACCTTACTCAGCAGGTGAGCTAAAAACAATACATACTTAAAGCAAAGCTCCAATAAACCCCCTGAAAATGGACTTCAACAGGACTGGAAATAAGGGATGGGGATCATAGGTAATTACCCATCAAAACTGACCAAGAGTGGTGTGTAAAAAAACAAAAGCTGATAAAACTCGGTTTGATTTTGAATATCTAATTACGGTCTTGCTTGACCCCTTGGTTGATTTTCAGAACACCTGTTGTATTAAGTCCCTTACGCAAAATACTTTAAATCATTAATATATATATATATATATGTATATATTTTTGGCAAGCTTGAATACTCAGGAATACATACATCTGACTGCGGTGAAAATCCAATTATTATTCATAAAAGTATTGCACAATGAGACGAATGAGTATAAAATCAACAGAAAAAAATAGACTGCATTTTTCATGGTTTATAAGACCCAAAAAATAGATAATCAAGAAGAATAGTCCTTGAATTAGTAAAGGGTGTCTCAATTTTTCGTAATTTTGATAAGAACGATCCCAGTGGACTTTTTTTTATCTATCCCACCTTGACAAGTCTTATAAAAATGTAAAATAAAGCTTTCAGAAAAAATTATACTTGATATATCTGCATAATAGACTAAATACAACAGGTGTTCGGCAAATCTACCAAGGGGTCCAGCAAGGCCTTAACATGTTTACCCATGTTTCAATCCCTGTTCCATGAGAATAGACCTTGTTTTCTTTGTCAAACCAGCATAATGCAAGACACTTCTAACGAAACACACTCTTACCCACAAGAAGCTGTACAACGTTACTACCAGCATATTTTTTCACGTCCTCCAGCCAGCGATGCAGACTTTCGAATGTCATCTTCTTTGTAAGATCATACGCTACAATAACACCATTAGCACTGCGATAATAACTCTGGGTTATTGTCCGGAAACGCTCCTGACCAGCAGTGTCCCATATCTGTAACTGTATGTGGAGAAGACAAACAGAAAATTCAAAATATGCAAGATTATTTGATTGATTTATTGATTGATTGATATTGTATGCTGTGCTGAAGAGTATTCCATTGATATTATGGCTGTATATGCATTCACTTGATTTTAATGATTTATTGGGGTTTTACCTGTACTTGTACTCCAAAAATATTTCTCATGCATGATGTGTTTGTTTTAACACAGTACTTATCAAGTTCTTTCGTTTACACACATATTGGCTGGCCATTGAGTTCCGATAGTAATTGAAACTAGTGCAACCATAGCATGTGTTTATTGTCACTTTATTGAGTTCCAATAGTTATTGATACTAGCGCAACCTTTAAATGTGAATTGTTCCTCTGTTATCTTCCTCCAGTGCTAAATAAAGACAGCATTGTTTTAGCTCTGAACAAACTGCCCTTGGTATCAGGGCTTGATCATCTTTAAAGGAAGAGAAATCTTAAAAACCAATGCTGTGTTTCCTCTAACAGGCTGAAAACAATTGGGCTAGGCAGGCAGGATTTTTTTCGTTTATTTTGTCAATCATTATTTTTTTGTAGACGTATTTGTATATATTATGTACAACTGATACAGATGCTTGCATGACCAAAAACATTACAAAAAATGAGTTTGGTATCAAAATATGCCATTTTATAAAGGTCTTTTGAAAAACAAACCAAAATTTGTTTTCAATTTTTGGGATAATTTTTTTTATTTTTTGAATCAATGAAAACTTTAGACTCAGAGCTATTTCATAGGGTCAGTCGGGCTAGAGGAAACAATATAATTTTTTCTTTAAGCCTTAAGAGTCTGAATGACAAATAAGAATAGCAGCATACTTGCATTGATGGATTGTTTGTTATCTTGCTTGGGGTTTTACCTCAGGGTATTTCTCTTATATGTGTTTGTGTTGGAGAGGGGGGAGGAGGTAAACTATCAAAAACACAATAAGGAGAGGGTCGTCTAGCCCCGAAAGCTCTGTAGTTCTACTGTAAGATGCAGGGGCTTAACCATAAATCAGGAGATTGTTCAAAATGGTTATTTTGCTTCACTTTTTAGTACTTGAGTATCGAATTTTTAAAGTTTCTCTTTCTCCTACATGTTCTTAAAACAGGGTGTCACAAAAGAGGCAATTGTTCAATTCAGCATTTCCAAAGGGTAGGTGGACACCCCACTACCTAAGCCCTTGTCTACATGGCCGCAATTGTATTCTGGGTCATTCTCGTTGTTCAAAACTACAGTGACATTGTTTATCTATGCCACTTTATATGTTGCGTATCTAAGAGACTTTATTCAACCAGTTTTTTTTGTGCTATTAATACTTGAGGCACTGATTCAGGTACCGCCTAGACCCAGGAATCTCTGGGGCTCTACACGGTCACAGGTGCCTACTTCGCCGTATTAAACTAATATGGTTAGCTACAACATTTGAATTAAATCTATAATCAAATTATATTTTCCTTGTTGCTTGCTTAGTTAAAGAGGAGAGGAGAGTGTTGAATTTGAAAATATGGTAACACAAGGTTATGGTGAGTGTCTGCCATTGTAAAACTGTGAATACCTATTACTGATTTTTACGAAAATTTTCAAAGATAAAATAAAAATTTTCTTAACCAGACGAAAAACAGCCTGTCACTCATACTCAACATTTAAAAAATTGCTTTACTTGTCTTTAATTTTAACAAATAATTGTTGACATATCTACAATTATACCAAAGAAAGTTAACTGTGCAATCACTTTAAATCCATAACAAACCCAATTGTACACTGTGTAGTCTACAATGTTAACCTGGTTGGGTTGTTGTAACAATGACGACAAATAACATAATAGAAAAATATATATTGTTACAAATCAGATGAGTTTAGTAGACTACACATCAGACTTAATTACATTTGATGTGTAAGTCAAACAAACCTTGAGGTCTCTCTTAATCACTTATAAACACAACTCTGAACTGATGCAAAAACAGAATATTTATAACATCTGATCACAGAAATATGTGTTTCCAAAATTTAAGGAAATGTCAGGAATATTGTAGGGGATGTCCACAAGCACAACAAGGGCTTTATATTATTTTCTGAGAAAATGGGCTGCAGCCATGTATGCAGTCATTTCATCTCCATAATAAAAATTCAAGGGTACCGGTACAATATCAGCTGTGCTTAATTTAAAAAATGATGTACATATTTCTGGCCTAATTTTTCCGTGATTCTATCGAGTTAGGGATAAAACAATTACTATGTCTGTTTTTTCTGGGGCAACAAAATCGATTCTGTTAGAAAAGACAGAAGGTAAGGTGTTGATAAACCATTTCAAATTTTACCACACATTCTTAGATGATGTCCCATTATCCAGGTGTGTAATGTCCCAAAGGCAGTTAACTTTTTAAATCCATTACATTCCAAAATAAACAATTTATAGTCTACAAATGTTGAGTTGTTTGGGTGGCTGTTTTTTGGTATTTTGTTTGTCTGAATAGGGTTAAATGTCGTACTTAATATAATTTCACTCATATGATGAGGTGCCAGCTCACTTATGACTATGCAAAGGAAAACCACCCCCTACGTCCCTGGGAAACAAACAAAGATAACACATATAATCACAAGACCGTATACAATAACCCAATCAGATTGCTTTCTTGTTGCCCTTTATAGCCCCCAGAGTACCAAGGCAACAGGGACCAGTTGCTCAAATCCAGTATTAGCGATTCTATCTGGTGTTAAGTCACATAATTTCCGACTATTTCTATCATTTATTATGGTAAATGTAAAAGTGTTTAAAATAACACTAGATCTAAACATAGCTCAAACTTCCTTATGTTTTGTTGGTGTTATTTGGAAGGTGGATATCTGAACATATATAAATGACAAGAAAATTAGAAATGTAATACAGCATTTTAAAATAAATAGGTCTAAATTGACAGCTATAGGCCTTAGTACCTAGGCATACATAGGAATTTCTATCCAACTCCATAGCCTTAAATGATGTTAACCATATCCATTTCCTTGTAGCCAATGTATGTGTCAGACACATGTAACAATCTCACAAAGAGAACATGCCCCAAACAGTTACAAGGAACATAGCAACTGCACTGCCTTCAATCTGGTCGTAAAAAAATCCTTCCAGGCAGCGCCCAGACTCAAAATCATATCCATAAATGCCTGGTAACAAAGTGGTTTAACTGGATATTGAGGAATCTGATGTGAAATGTGTGCTACCAAGACGGTATGATAGCATACACCTATGGATATGATTTTGAGACGCAGCTGCCTAGTAGATTTAGTTTATGACTGAATCGTAGGAAGGGCAGCACCTATGTTTTTTCTAAAGATTTAGGCCATGTGTCTTTATGGCGTCCAAACCAGACATATACAATGGCCACAAGAAAATGTGGAAGGTAAGACGTCATTTAAGGCTAATTAGCCTCCAGCTTGAAGCTCTAGCCATAAAAATAAGACCTAGATATTACACATCTAGCCTAGATGTGTATAGTGTATTAAATACTGTATCTAGGTCTTATTTTAAGGCTAGTAGATTTACTGCTCACGGACACCATTAGACCTCTTTTAACAACAATAAATAAACATCAAACTAAAGCGTACCTTTACTAATTTTCCATCTATTGTTAATGTTTTCATTGTAAAATCTACACCGATCGTACTACCGTGTTTCTCCACGTATGTTCCTGATTTGAAGCGCTGTACCACACACGTTTTCCCAACACCAGCATCTCCGATCAAAACAATTTTAAACAAAAAATCGAACGAATCATCGCCATCTAATCTAGACGAATGATAGCTTGCCATGTTGGCAAAATATACACTGGCTAGAAACCCTAGTTTGACGTTACGAGAAAGGGCTACATGTGACAGTTGCTGGAAACATAAAAATTAAGCTTTCACTGTTCGTCATCCGCCACAACACAGGAAGTGACGTCACCAAGGAAGGCCTGCTGTCAGGATGACCTTTCAGTTTCACTCTCAGCTGGTGTATGACGTCACGACTGAAATCCGTATTGCAGCAATCGGTATCGCTTTGTTAAATACTCCTCAAATACACCCGCGTAAGTATACGGAAGGCATTATAGTGTATGCGGAGTAATACAATGATGGGTCTTGGATAAAAAAAACGAACAATCACAAGGCTAGTTATATGTAGGGTTATTTTTAGGGTTAGTTTTAG
>JARFOD010097817.1:0-16902 GCA_031763545.1 Mopalia muscosa
TTTCTGTCCGTCGTCATATAAGTGAAATACCCTTGAGCACGACGTTAAACACCAATCAAACAAACAAACAAAACCAACTGTGATGTGTTTACTCGTTGGGAAATCACGCCTTTAAGAAGGCATCAATACACTCAAGACTCTAGCTCTACTATTTAATATAGACCCTGGACTACTTTAAACAATTGATTAGGGTTATCTTTAGAGCAAATACTACTTTTACATTTATACAAATACAATAATATTTCACTAATATTTTTAATGCGGAGAAAGAAAATTTTGCTTGCTGTACCAAGAATCTTACTCAGGTATCTGGCTATATGTAACACGGCAACTCTCTAAACGCCTAATTTTCATAGGCTCAAGGTATAATGACCACAAACTTTTTTTCCAGTTAAACACTGCGGATCTCCTTACAGGAAGAACTGACACAAATACATATCCCTTTCAGAAAAATCCTATGGATTCCTATAAGATTTGTCAATGTATTCCTATAGAATTTTCTATGGAATCCTATAGAATTTTCTATGGAATCCTATAAAAGTTTTCTATGGAATCCTTTAGGATTTTTCTATGGAATCCTATAGAATTTTCTAGTGAATCCTATAAAAAAATTTCTGTAGAATCCTTTAGGATTTTCTATGAAATACTATAGAATTTTCTATGGAATCCTATAGAATTTTCTATGGAATCCTTTAGGATATTCAGGATTTTTCTATGGAATTGTATGGACTTTTTATCTTGGCTGTCAAAAATGCTTTAGGATTCTAAAGGATTTTTTTCTGTAAGGGAAATATGGGCGTGGTCTTCCCTTGTGATATCTGTAAGTTACCCATAGCAGCTCGAGATTACAATGTATTAAGAAACTTGTCTCCGAGAGTTTTTCTAGAAAATGAGATGATACATACGGTTTTAATTTATTAATTGACACCTCTGTGCAGGTTCGATTAATCTTCAGAAATGTACTGGGCCCATAGCTCTGGTTAAGTGGTAGCGTGTGTGTTCCCTTATCCCACTTCAATTACCTATTCACAGGATTGAGTCTGTCTGTTGACATCAGGTATATGAGTGAGTGACATGAGGTTTCCCCTCGGTTTTCCACCATAATAAGTCAAGGAGAAATAAGTGGACAAACCGTTGTCATATAAAATATAGCCTAGAGTTGGACGTTAAATCCTAAACAAACAAACAAACAAACATGTACATTAAGTTTATATTGTCAGCTTTTACATCCTGCAAATTTGTATTATTAACAGAGAAGATTAATTTTATAATTATATTAATACTATAAGTTAATGTTGTGTTGATTTTAGAAGAACACTGATTTACTTTAAACCAGTTTAAGACATGTTTTATGAAATTATTTTAATCTCGAAACTGGTGCGTAAAATGTGCCAGTGTGTGGTAAATGTAACAAATGGCAGGGAGGATATATCAAGTATAGGTAAGAGTATACAGGCTTATGTATACACTATCAGAATGGTATAATAGTGTGTATCAGCCCTGACATTATGTATATAAAGAAAGTAAAGTTATTAAGAGTTGATTGAAGACAGATTGTATCCCTCATTAACTATCACTGACATCTCTTTAAACTGACGCGCTGATTGATATGGGTATTCTAATAGCCTTCCATATGTTCTGCGCCTTGCAATGAAGACAGAAAAAAATGGACTTTCAGAAGACAATGTATGGTGAATATCATCGGGGATTCTTCACTGACAAATGATAAATTTACTCTCAAAGATTTATCAATTAACAGACACACATGGTCAGATCGTTTATACTAACTCGATCCATGATAAAAACCATCTAGATACACAATTTGACACCCCAAAAATGCAACTATCGTTCGAAATGTATTTTTTCGCACGTAATATATATAATCATATGAGAATAAACAGAAAGTGTTTCGAAATTCTATAATGAGGTCATGCCAGCGGAATAACTGATGACTTACCATCCTAGCTAAATCCACACTGATAGAAGTAAACTAACCTCAGGTGTGGGCCTCCAACACCAAGCCAAAAAATATCATATCCTTTTACATACCTGTATAAAACCTTCCTTACGGCTTCAATATTTTACGCAAAAATATGACATGTGAGGAATGCTTGCGTCTTTAGTTTTGTTAAAAGTCAACTGAAACAAGGTGTTAAAACAACAATGAGACAAGGAAATATCAATTTTGACATTAAATGAATTTCATCATAACTGACACAGCTAGTCTTGTTAATATGCATCTTTTATGGATTGACAATCCATTTGTTCATTCATTTGTTAATTCATATATGCCCTTGAATGTGATAAAATCAGATTTTTTAAGAAGGCTTGAATATGTATGGCTTCATAATGCAGAAAATGATTTTTTATGTTTTGTATGGACTAGGTTTGCTATTTTTTTATTGAGTCGATTAATTGATAAAGTTATGGATAAGTGTTATTATTTGTATTTTATTAATAAGATAAATGACTTTTCAATTGACACTTTAGAGGTGTGTAGATGAAAGGATTTAAGGTTTTAATGGAACAGCGTGGATGAACAGCTCTGTTTTAAGATTTTTAAATTAGGACAAGAAGCTGACTTGTAATAGTTTCTTGCATGATGTCACAGAAGTGCCAAAGTTAGAGCTATGGACCAGATGCCATAGGGAGACATAAGAGAAAATTAGCCTCAAGTGATTTCTGACAGACTTGTTATTGAGGGTCTTAAATCCGGGAGCTAGCGATAGACATCTGGGAAGTGTAACACTACTAAGCATATTAGCTATAAACCAAACAATTTTACATCTTTCTAATTGGATGGATTCATCTATAACAGAACCTATACAAATATACAAATCCTGGCTTGTCACTGAGGTAGGCCATAGATTCAATATGTACAAGTATCCTAAAAACTTGTACGTAAACAGCACTCCATTCTTGGAAAAAACATCTTAGGTTCATATCTTCATTGAATCAGATTTTTGTGTTCATGTATCTGTTCAGCCTTTTTTTAAAAAAAGCCCAAAACAATGCCCACATCTAGTGGTAAGAAAAGACCTAAATTTGTGGTCATAAGCCTACACTTTTAATTCACACCAAAGGCTTAACCAGACATCAAAAGTTTGGTGTCCAAAATAGTTATTGTACTTCATTTTTTAAGTAAACTGGGTGTCCAATTTTAAAAGTTTCACTATCTGCTGCATTTTAAAGTTTCTTTAAACAGGGTGTCCAAATACGGCAATTGTTCAACCCAGGGGGTCCATTTGGACGGGTGGACGCCTCTCTGACTGCGCTTTTAATTCACATTTCAGGATCGTAGGTTAATTATTCTTCCAACAGATACCTTCTGGCTAAGGACAGTTTGTTTCGAGCGTAGCAATTTCCTCTTCACTTAGAAGTGGGGGAAGATTATTTTTCCAAAATAGCAAAAAACCGCCCCTTTTTATTGTTGTGCTGGTGTCTATTACTGTAGAACTACACCGCATTTATGAAAGGCACAGCGTAAAACAGCGATCAGTCAGTCAGTCTTCCAAGAGAGGAAAACAATGTAACTTGATTAAATGATGTTTCATGATGTTTGTATGTTCAGGACTGAATGTTGATTATGCACCAGGTAAGGTACCCTAAATCAACTCAAATTTGGCCCATGACAAATGCTCACTTTTTTGCTTGCTGTGACAAGATTACAGCATGTAATCAAACAAATAAATGTTTTCTGACAAATGGTGATGCTTTCTAACTAAAAAAAATTAACTTCTGCTTCTCAAACACCATTCCAACCTTTTAAATATCTTCCAAAAAATTTATGAATGAATTTGAGGTGATGTAGCAGGGCTCGAAATAAATTTTGTTAGTCCACGGGCCATTGCTCCTAACTGGAAGATTTCTAGGTTCCAAACTAATATTTTAGGAGTCAATTTTTTTTAAAATTTGGAATATAAATTCTTTCATTGATTGATTGAGGAAAGATAGCAAATAGCGAAGGAACATTTGTTTCAATTTGCTTGGTTTTGGTTTAACGTCATGCTTAAGGATACTCTAGGTACAGTATGTATAAATCATTATTTGTATGACTCAATTCAATGTTATAATCTAGTTGTGAAAAAACAAAGTTGAATTACTTCAAAGAATTGAGCATGAAAGAGGTAAAACTATCTTAAAATAGATCAGAAATACATTTTACCTGTTTTCTCTGATTTCGTTTTTGAGTGTACTATATTTGGGAAAAATGTCTACTTTTCAGCTGTTATTATACCTACAGAGCTGATTTTTCGTTTTTTAGATATAGTTATAAGGAGTTAACATTTTACTAATTTGACTCATTTTCTGGATTTTTGACCTTTAACACAATATTGCAAGAAAACTAAGACAAACAGGAAAAAACTGAATGTTCATTTATTGGTATGTATTATACATTGATGTAAACTTGAACAGTTGACATATATCGTGTAAAAGAAGTAGCAATTTGAAAAAAAGGTAGCAAAAATTTCCTTTGTATGCAAAATATTTTTGTCTGTAAGTTTTAGAAAAAATTAATTTACATATTAATGTTCTCCAGAAAAAGACGATTCAGAATATTTGTTCATGTGTTGCAAAATTTGTAGTAGTTTAGGAGTAAAACGGCGAAATGTAGTCACTCAGTAGTGGGGTTAGAGTATCATATTTTTCGTTGTTGCTATTATGTTTGCTCATTAGGTAGTAGGACTTGATACATTGTTTGCTTGTATTATTCCGTCTCTGTTTCTGGATACCACCAAGAGCAATCATATCCGCTTGCTCATACCTAAATATCAAAATAATAGTTACAACTTTTATTTTAATATCACGAGCCCCATGAGAGAGCGGGTGGGCCATGCCCCTGCAGAATACTCCCTCGGCTTCCTTTGTCGATCATAAGAGGCGAGAAAAGAGGTTGCTTTCTGTTGCCCTGGTGTTCCCAGAGCTAAAGGGTATAAACAGGAAGCAGATTTGTTTGTGATGTTCTTTATTTGTGTCCGTCGTCATATAAGTGAAATACCCTTGAGTACGACGTCAAACAAACAATAATATCACGAAACTCGGAAAGTGTAATTGCATCATATGTACTGGTAACTACGGTAACTTCTCAGTCTCCTCGTGGTTATTGCCAGTATGCTCGCGGAAGCGTTTTTTTGTCCTCCACACACTTTTGAATAAGTGTGGGGAGATAGAAACCGCCTATAAAGAACATGTCATAGTTGGAAAAACTCACCAAACAAGATCTAGTGGCAGAATTTCATTTTAGATTGACCATTGTTCAATCTACTATCTGATACATTTCAGATTAAAAAAATGCCTAATATTGAAACTAGATGGAATTCTTCCACTATAAGATAATTTAAAGAGATCATAAGTAGATTTAGCGTTCACTCGCAAATTGCGACTGCATACTTTTTTGCCCCTGCACCGAAATTAACTTTCAATCGCCAAATGCGACCTAGCGCCCGATTATTTCGAGCTCTGTTTAGGGTATGTAGATTAATAATTATTTGGTCTGATCACTATACCAGCAGCTGTGAGAGTATTATAGATATATATCAGTCATGTCTGTGGGTGTTAGATTGACGCATACCTCTTCAAATAAATTACTTCCCAACATTATGTTAGTGTGTTTCAAGTATATTCTTACTGTCTTTAGTAAGCATTGGAGGAACATTAGTTTTCTAACTGAGCAAGACTCGTCACATTTAAACTTTAAAGAAGTGTGGCTGTTCTTGGATTACAGAGAGGTTACTTTCAATACATGTAGCCATAAACATGGTATCAGACACCAGTCAAACTTAAAATAAATGTGCATGTATTGACCTATATTAAGCCTACTGAATATAATACAGGAATGAAATAATTTTCAGTGATATAAAAAAACTGTTTGTATCCATCAAACATGTTACAGATATTGCAATTTATGTTTTGATAATTTGTCTTTGAACCATTTATAGATTCATAATGTCAGTGCTGAATTTGTACATCACAGTAATTAAGTTTCTGTATAAGTCTAGTTTAATTTTCAAATGATTAGAATACCTATTGATTCTGTCTGTAATATTTGACCCTATTCTCAGCCAAGATACTCTGTATAGACGGTAATCAGTATGTATTCTTGGCATCAAACAGGAATTAGAATAGCTCCAGTCATAAGTGTCAATATGACCAACAGCTGTTTCTTAACTAAACAGAGAACTTTAATTCCACTAGTCCTTTACATAATTGCTATTTTTCTTATGTCTACCATCTGAAAAATGTGGATTCCTTTCCAGTTTGTTATAACATACTGTAGGTTTTCAAATAATTACCCGACTTAAATTTGGAGCTTGTTGGGATGTTACAATTGCTATTATTCTAATCTTCTTAAGCTTTCATTCTGTTGTTCATAAATGCTTTTGGGATGTCATCCTGTACATGTAGCTTATCAAATGTTATCATATCATCTTTAAGGTTTTAATGGTGATGTCATTCCTTAATTTTTTTGTGTAATGGTAACTCTGGCCTTTTGGCTCACGGAAGTTTGTTTGACGGGTAGCAGTACTGTCTCATAGCTCTCGAGGAAAATTAATTTTACAACATTATGGAAATGCTTCAAATCTTGGCTGTGCTAGTGTCAATTATTGTTGGAATACATCCCCATCATATGGGGAGATATCTTTTAGCATGGCATAGAACACTGATCAATCAATCAATCAATCAATTATCCTTATATAATGGGTCACCATCCGTGTGAATTTTAATGACCTCACCCCATGGCTTTCATGATATTGTTTAAAAACTTTTGACACCTTCATTGATGGTTCCTTGTAACTTTTACCGTATGTACCTGGAGCTAGATACATTCACACTTCACCAACACTTTATATACCTTCAAAGTTTTTATTAAACCAGCATCTGTGGTTAAGTGTTTAGCATGTCTGCTTACTGATCCTCCGTTGAAGTACATCACACAGGACCAAGTTCCTCTGGCAACCTTGGGTATATTATGGAGTCAGACAATGTGGATTTGGTTCAGTGGTTTCATCCCAGGTTTATTAAAGGAGGAAGAATGGCACAATTTGCCATATAAGTGAAATACTCTTGATTATGGTTTTGCGCATGGTACATATATGTAAAGCCTATTTACTGTTAAATAGTTGTTAGAACCATCTATATGGACATTTCAGTATTGGCTGTACATGAACACTGTAAATAGATTGTAAAAAGTATTATATATATACTTTATGCAAAATTGTATTTGTGTATTTTACACCAATATTCACTACATGTGGATATTTACTGAAATTGTAGGCTAAGAATTAACCATTGCTATTCCTCATTCAGGGATAAATGCTCATTTGAGTTTATCTATGGGTCCAGAATTATCATCATGCCCAGCATGGGTTGAATGTCTTATATTGGAATCCGACCTCAGTATAGGAAACCTGTGGGATTGAATTTAATTCATGATCAACCAGTTTAAGTGATCAGTTATAAAGTCATATATAAGTATTATACACTGTGAAGTTAATGGACATTTACACATGTAATGAGAGGTCTTTCTTGTATTATGGTTTGCCCAGCACTGAATTTTTCAGTTATATTTTTCAAAGGTTTACAAACTTTATTTTATTTATTGTTTTGAAACATATTTTCGCCCACCCAAATAGTTGAGATGCTTTCAGGCTGTATGCCCATAAAGCATTACTGGTGTGAGTGGTAGCTAGGCAGGCAAACTAACACGACTCTCTCAGCTTAATTAGGGTGGAATTGTTCTGAGTGAAACCATCTTTTGTTATGAATGTAAATAATCAGTGAAAAGGCTGTCGAGAAAGAATGTTTCAGATTGGTCTATGATGATTGTAATCTGTGGAAACAGGTGATTCTTAACAATATCTGCCAGGAGAAATCTCTTCCTGCCCTTTACTGGTAAACTCCTCAGTAATAGGGTATTCTGAGAGACCACATTGTCTTACATATGACCAAACCCACAAAATGATAGTCCCAATCATTATGTCTTACTTTACGCATTCATAAGGCCTCTACTTTAAGGCAGTAAGTTTTAAGCTTGCCTATGTTGTTTTTACTTTTATTTTTCACCATATAGAAAAACACTTAACATTGTCTAGTTGTGTTAAGGAAGAACACCATCAAAGTATAAGTGAAATACCCTTAAGACTGGTGCAAAACCTCAATCAGAGAGTGGATAACTCTCTTTACTTATGAGAGAATGCAAGTTCAATTTCATCTGTAGCTTTTTCTCGAGCTCAGCTGGAATGCCTATCTTACCACCTGTATACTTGTTCCATTTTTCATTTATAGAAATATAGACTAACCAGAGCTCATCTTATATTTATTATTCACAATAAATTAATTAATAAATATGTAAATAAGATGAGTTCTGGTAAGTCCAAAGTCCACCCCATCTTAAAAACAAGGCTTATGACAGTTATTAAAAACCATATGCTGTACATGTTTTT
Organism: Mopalia muscosa; assembly: GCA_031763545.1. Taxonomy (NCBI): domain Eukaryota; kingdom Metazoa; phylum Mollusca; class Polyplacophora; order Chitonida; family Mopaliidae; genus Mopalia; species Mopalia muscosa. The sequence goes on from JARFOD010097817.1 coordinate 8,445, forward strand.
GTGGCTTTTGCTGCGACAGATTTACCAATCTTTTTGTTTTCACTCCAAGGATGCACATTTTGACATATAAATTATTATATGTTTATTACAGATCTTTATCTCCACTCATGAGAGCAAACCTATGTGTTAAATATGGATTATTTTGGCACCCTATGTGTGCATATTTTGGTTTATGGTCAATATGGCACCTCATGAAGGCATATATTGATTATTGGTCCATTTAGCACCCTATGGGGGCATATGTATCTTGATTTAGGATCAATTCCCACCCGATAAGGGCATATGTTTATTAGGTATCAATATAGCACCCTATAAGGGCATATATTGATTAAGGATAAATGACACCCCATGGGGGCATATATATATGTTTATTATGAGTTAAGTTGTTACCCCATGAATATGGCACCCCATTAAGGCATATGTTGGATTTATAAAAAAATGTATAAAAGGACTACCACTGAGGAGGTTAACATAGTAAAAAGTATAATAACTCTGAGGAAATTAAGAGAATGGGGTCATTTTGCCTCTTCAGAGTTCATCATCTTTCTTCAGGGATGTTAACTACACAGTATACTGCAATATTACTTATTTTTAAGTCATTTGATCTGATTTTCACTTTATAAATGAATAATTTGAGCTATTTCATTAGATAATTTACTTTTACCTTTAGTTTTTATGAATAATATATTTTGAGTTAGTTTAATGTTGTTTTATCTCAGAATTAACTCGTCATAATCAATAATCCAAACATTTGTGTCCGATAATTATGCTTTAGCTTGTCTTTATTCCAAGCTATTGTGTCGGATATTTTATGCTTTAGTTTGTCTTTATTCCAAGCTATTGTGTCAGATAAATAATGTTTTAGTTTGACTTTATTCCAAGCTATTGTGTCAGATAATTAATGTTTTAGTTTGACTTTCTTCCAAGCTATTGTGTCAGATAATTAATGTTTTAGTTTGTCTTTATTCCAAGCTATTGTGTCAGATAATAAATGTTTTAGTTTGTCTTTATTCCAAGCTATTGTGTCAGATAATTAATGTTTTAGTTTGACTTTATTTCAAGCTATTGTGTCAGATAATTAATGTTTTAGTTTGTCTTTATTCCAAGCTATTGTGTCAGATAATTAATGTTTTAGTCAATTGGGATAGAAATTATTAAGTTGCTCTTAACTCTTTGCATCCTGCAAGCCGCTGACAGCGGGGGATATTTTAGCCTTTGTAGATAGAGAAAGTATTCCTAATGAAGAAAATTTATACTTTTCTATACCCATTACTTTACAAATTGAATTTTTTTAAACATTTTTTACAAGGATATTCCGTCTAAATAGACCACATGTGAAAAACATATTCCGGAGTCAAAGAGTTAATCTAATAGTATCTTTTTGAAGGATGGACCATTTATTGTTAGTCACTTTGACTTTGAGTTATATCTGTAGTGGGTTTTGAGTGACAGGGTCTGTACTCATACAGATTGTCGATTATAGTACACGTTTTACTGTGAGTGGGTCAATATTAACAGCGATGAGATTGTCAATTGAAAATCTACACCCTATTTAATAGTATCCTGCCATCATAAGCCTATAAATAAGGTACTCCAACTCTAAATATAATATTCATGAACATTGTAGCAATAAGATTTTAGATGAGAGGTAGAAAAGACGCAGGAAGGACATTACCAAAGTTTTATTTTCTAGTTTTATAATTTGCTGTAATGGAGTTTGAATTTGGTTATTACATTGCCGACATTGAGTAATTATTTGTAATTAGGCTGAGGACGGTGAATGATGTCTTAATTTACTTGACATGCCAAGAATTCATTATTAGGGGCCGGTTTGGTCGTGGCCTCGGATATCGGCTGATTATTATTGAGCCATCATGGGCGCTCGCTTTAATTGATCATCTATATGGAAGCGTAGGTTGTGTTATGTTGCAGCCCATCTCTAACGACTAGTTTCATTTCTTAATGAATTCTTCGTCTGCCTCAACGTTAAAATGATCTTTGTCATGCTATCTACCTGTCAAACTTTACACGAAACTATCTGGTTTTTTTCCACCACTTTCCTTGCCAAACAACATGTTTATTGTCTCTAAATATTTTGACTCTTTGCCCATTTTCTTTGCTTTTTGTTACCTTAATTAAATTATGTTCTTTTCATTTTAAGCAATTTGCTTCAAGCCTTCTCTTTATACACAGAAATCTTTCATTTGAATATTATTCTTTATAAGTTTTTGAATGTGCTATTTCAGAGACACAAGTAGTTCAAATTCATTGCAGAATTGTAAAATAGACCTCCTTGACCAATTCTTCACCTTGACAGATTGACTGACTACTCAAATGATTAAGAAAAAGTTAATGATAATTTTGTCACTGATTACATGTATTAAGATGTTGATTAAAAATTGTTTTCAGAATGAAATGAAGTACATGTATTGAGTTTAAAGAGGAATTCTACCAAAACAGGTGTCTCCTGGCTATGAGCAGTATGCTTCAAGTAAAGTATGGCTTTCTGAACTCTGCAATGGAGGAACTTTCACTTTCTCACATTATGCTTCACAGTGATGGTTTTCTTAATAGTGTTATTACACAGTTGAAATACATTACTAAAGATCACCTGAATCTCTTTGAGATTAGTGTTAGCTCCATACTCTATTTTTCTTAGTTTAACAGAGTTTATTCTTCAAATAAAAGTTTACCTTATTTCGATATTTTATTTCCCTAAGCAGTACAGCATGTAACAGAAATTCCTTTTCAGATTTTAATTACATGTTTTGAAGCCCTTTGTCTTCTAGTGAAACCAGCAATTAATAAGCTTTACTGGTTATTTGGGGGGCAGATTTAAAACTCCTTGTTAAGAAAACTATAAGAGTTTTTTGGCAATCTATCTTCAACAGAATTCACTTCATTGAAAACTAAAATCTCATAAGTTTTAGGTTTTATTCTCCGTCAAGAAATCTGTGAAGAAAACATACACATGAATCAGGGGTGTATCGTTAAATCTTTCAATTACAAATGCAACCATTCTTCTGGATACCTTTCTGGATTATTGTCAGATTTACAGTATTCCCTCTGCTAGACAAACAAAGGTTGGAAAGGCTTTGTTTAAATCCTAACTGTTAATTAATGGTTGCTTCCACTGGGCCAGGGATTCGTCTTCAGTTAGGATAGTGTTTAATCCCTGTCTTTATCACTGTACGTATTCCCTGGTAAGATCTATCAGAGCCATCAATAAATGAATACCTCTAACTGACTAATCCTCTTCAACCACCAATCTACAGGGGTGGTTTTTTTATTTCAAACTTAGTCAGTAATTTATGGACATTGGCATGTTTGATAAGCTGATAATATACAGAGAAAATACTGTCCTGGCCTTTGGTTTTTGAGTCATCTTTGTCAAACTAGATAATGAATCCAGATCTTGAATACACAGCACATATGACAATCTTGGATATGATTTCTAACCATGTTTCAAACATTGAGTCAGCTTGAGTGGCCTTGATTAAAGGTAGCTTGTTAAATAGGGTTAAACATACAGGTACGTTTTATATTCCATCTGACTAAGCCCAATATTTGTCAAGTATAGCTCAGTGATTCCTTAGCCAGTGTTTGTCAAGCATAGTTTTTCAGTGTTTACTTAGCCCAGTATTTGTCAAGCATAGTTTTTCAGTGTTTACTTCACCCAGTATTTGTCAAGCATAGTTTTTCAGACTTAACTAAGCCTAGTTTGTCAAGCATAGTTTTTCAGACTTTACTAAGCCTAGTTTGTCAAGCATAGTTTTTCAGGGTTTGCTTAGCCCAGTATTTGTCAAGCATAGTTTTTCAGTGTTTACTTTGCCCAGTATTTGTCAAACATAGTTTTTCAGGGTTTACTTAGCCCAGTATTTGTCAAGCATGGTTTTTCAGCTTTTACTTAGCCCAGTATTTGACAAGCTTAGCCATTCAGTGTTTAATTAGCCCATTATTTGTCAAGCATAGTTTTTCATTGTTTACTTAGCCCAGTATTTATCAAGCTTAGTGATTCAGTCTTTACTTAGCCCATTATTTGTCAAGCATAGTCATTCACTATTTGCTTAGCCCAGTCTTTTCAAACATAGTCAGTTTTAGCCCAGTATTTGTCAAGCATAATCATTCAGTCTTTACTTAGCCTAGTATTTGTCAAGCACAGTCATTCAGCGTTTACTTAGCCGATTATTTGTCAAGCATAGTCATTCACTGTTTGCTTAGCCCAGTCTTTGTCAAACATAGTCAGTTTTAGCCCAGTATTTGCCAAGCATAGTCATTCAGTCTTTACTTAGCCCAGTATTTGTCAAACTACTTGTCAAACTGTCATAAAGCTACTTGACTATTTCTTAAAGTTAAGCAATATTGAGCCAAATTTAAGCTTTCCATTTCCTTTTGAAAAAGATAAAATGTGAAAAAATTAAGTTCACATTTAAAAAATTTAACTTATAATCTTTCATTAGAGATCCTAAAAATTTCAACAAAATGGTGTTATGTACCTAAAATAGTAGCTCAAAATTCACCAAGTTTTTCTCAACCTTAAGAAATACCTACGTACCTTGATGAATACTAGCTCTGGTTGTTCCCAAGGCTTATTTGAAGGCTACCTATCAGTCTGAATAGCCATTGCAAAGATCTGAATTTTCTTTTTAAATAAAAAAGATAGTTTTCATTTGGTCAGTTTCACACTTTTTTTTTATATATATTTTTTTTATAGAACTTATGGGGTGGTAACTTAATAAAATCTTGAACTAGTACAATATAAGATTGTCAGGATTTTATTCTAACATTATTTGATACACTGACCAGTGGTGCCTCCAAATGTTCTTATGAGCCGACGGATTGCTTTAATCTGTAACCTGACAGCGCCTCCTTGGAGTTTGGAATGCCAAATCCTTCTGTATTCCATCACACGTAAAAACCGCCTTGATTATCATGGCACATAATGATAGTGACCAGTGGGACGTTTTTATCACGGCTTAGTCAACTCACTACCTTCAGGGACAGAATTTTACTGAGAGATTTGGCGTTTTTCGCAGCGTTTAAGTTTCCTCTTGGAGTAGATTAAGAGTCTCCGCTTAAATAGCCTCAGAATATGACACCTTAAAGGGTACGGCTTTAGTCGGATTAGATTTTAATTCCCTTTCAATACAAAATTCCTGCCTTTGATATTGAGTTTTAATAAAAGTAACTTGTCACCCCTGTGTACAGTAAACCAGTCCCTATATTTTCTGTCTCGCCCATTATTTGGATCACATTAAAGCAAACCAAACAAGAGATCAGTCATTTTGATCTTTTGTTTCTAGTACAAGAGGCTTGTCATTATCTACAAGCTTGAAGATGATGTAGATGGAGCTGTGGTTGAAAAGTGGCACTGCATACACAAAGTCCTTCCTTCTCCTATTTAATTGATATCTTCTGATTGTTAATTAATCCCTCCAGTGGGTTTAGACCTATCATTTTTTGACTCAATTCTTGTAGCATTGCTTAATTGATATTTGGTTTCAAATACCTGTCTAATTTAGATATTGATTATATACATGTATGTTTACATTGAAATATGTTGACTGTTGATGGTTTACTCAATCCTGATGATGGTAACAAAAGTGTAATGAAACTAAAAGATTATGTCTGTATTTCTTAAAAGTACTTAAACATTTCTTGAAGTTAATTAGTTAAAGTTATTTTATCAAATATTAAGTTGACATTACATAAATTTACTGATAATATTTCATTTAGGATCATACAAAATGAAGCAAAATGGTGTTTAGGTATTTAAAATGATGTTTGAAAAGTTTTTCTTAACTTTAAGAAATACTTAAGTAGCTTATGAACATGGAGCCAGCTTTTGAATTATTCTAGTGTGTATTTATTGAAGAGCCACACCAATAGACAAAAAGCAAACACACCAAGCTGGCCATCCATTTAGATTCCTGTTACCCTTTTCCTCTCATAGTGAAGGCCAACATAAAGCGGCTCAATTGCAGGACTTGCTTTGGGTTTTGAGAGTGTCCTTCAATTTAACTAAGAATAACTTGTTGGGTGGTTCAATTCTCCCATTGAGAAAGCACATCATCATATTGGTAAAATAACCTTACCACTGAGTAAAAACAAATTTGAAACAATTATACCAAGAGAGCCTGGTTCCTTGAAGTGCTATTAAATTTAATCCACTACTAGAAGACGTCACACCATGTTTACGGCCTATCTTTAAGCCAGTATTATCATTGTAATCTGGTGTTAGTGACTTATTGCCTTTCAAGCAACTGGCCCCAGATCATCATCTTGTTTCACAACATTTTTAGTTGGTTACAATGTCTAGCTATGAATGTACACTTTACTTTTAAATATTTCTGAGCTTAAACAAAAGTAAATTGAAGTTTTACAGATTTATACATATTGGTGTCCGCTGTTGGCTTGTCTATATGTGTGGACATTGATACATGTAGTAAATAGGCCTACTTCATAACTGATATGTCTTGTGTCAGATAGGTTATTAAGAAAATAAATTCGGATTTCATGGTCAATGGGCTGTTTTAATTATGATGAAGGATTATGTTTTTACGATCTAGTAAATAAGTTATGTCTTTTACACACTTTGTTCTTCCAGCTGACATTAAACTGACGAAGTTGGTTAGTTCTCCGTACTGTCAGAATTGTTTGCAGGTATACCAGATGGTAACTGGACATTGAACAGCCATCATTTTTCATGTTGGCCAGAATCAAAGTCTGGGACACATGATAATCTCATGGAGTTTAGAATCTTTTCTAAAAGCACCAAAATGCATGATATAAAGCAATGCATGTAGGAAAAACCTTACCTTTTTTTATTCAAAAATATGAAAAATTTAAAAAAATGTTTTTTCTCTGTTTATATGTTTTCCTAATATATTTTTTAAACTGTTAAAAAAAAAAAATTAAAAAAATGTTTTTCTCTGTTTATATGTTTTCCTTTCCTTTTTTAAACTGTTAAGAAATATTGTGAAGTCTATACACACTTTACAATGATATCTAACATTTTTTAAATTTTTTTTTATATGAAACAGATCTCAAAATCTGGACAGTGCAATGTCATCAAACATTGCTTGCACCCTTGAAATACTTGATAAAGAAAAAATAAATATTCAGATTATTATTATAATCATATTATAAATCACTTATAACTGTCATCAGAATTTTCTTTATTATAAGTGGATTTTTCTTAATTAATTATTATTGTCATTAACCTGATGTAAACAAAGTGACTACACAATATAGCTGGTATTTTGTGAAGATTATTACTTGAATGAGTTGATAGAAGAGCTGGCTTGGTCTCCTCTTGAGGCTGTATCAAAGTCTAAGGAAACAGTTACTCAGACTGCGTCCATGAATTGTTAATATTTCAATTTGGCAGCGGTGACACCTCTACCCAGTGCTCTGGCTGTATCAATCATTTCTCCCCCTCACTAATCTGCCAAAAGAAGTGTCGACTTATGCATGAAACAGCCCCACGATGGGCGCCGAGTGATGATAATACAGAATGCTGCTATTATAACTAAATAACTGAATGACCAGATTTGATTGGCGAGCAATTGGAGATTATTTTTTCACAATATTTGCCCAATTGACTGCCATATCTCATAGTGTGATTTGATTAAATGCACACGATATCGGCCCCCCTCAAATCAACACTGCTTTTTTATTTTGTCAGCCAGATTGAACTGTGCGTCATATTACACCAAAAGGGCTCAAAGATTACTGAGATCTGATCCAAGACAGAATTAATCATGAATAAAGTAACTATGGGGTTTTATGTGTCATTTTTACTGCCCTCTCAGCCATTTCAATCATAGGAAAGAGATGGCAATGTATTACATGTTACAATCTCTATGCCATGTGCTTTCAGCCACGCTGTATCTCTTTATAACTCCAGTACCATTTCACCTTCTAGGACATGTTATAAAACTTGACACCCAGGCTTAAATACTTCTTTCCTATTTTGGACCTGGCTTTTTTTATTACTGCTATGGCTTGATTTTTATTCCCTATAACAAAATTTGATGACGTTTTCCAGCATTAGGGGGCATCTGAATCCTGATTAAAGTGTGACATTGAAATTGCTCTCTTTTTCCTGTCTCTCAATGTGTTTTTCTCATTTAACCCCCCCTATCACATTGCACAGGCAATGTTACCTAGTTATTCTTTTCGCTCTAGTTGGTTTTAACTTTCTGGCTTGCATGATCAGTGTTTATAACAGAGCTCCATGATTTAATGTTATTAACCTCATCAATGATTGTATACCAATGGTTTGCAAATTTTAAGTGGATGGGAACAACATGGAGGTAGCTTCCTGTTGCCCTGGAGCTCTCTGAATTATTGGACATTAGGAAACCAATCTGTTTTGAGAGTTTGGTCATGTGACTGTCCTGTGTTGTTGTTGTTTGTTGCTTATGACAGTCAGGAAGGTTGATGTCAATGAAAT
>JARFOD010097828.1:391-31597 GCA_031763545.1 Mopalia muscosa
AAAAACCACCCCCCCCCCCCCCCCCGCGATTGCCGGAGCCACAACATGTTCTGTTCAGGAAGCGCACTCGCAACCACTGAGGCACGGCCGCGGCCCTTAAAAATTGAAGAAAAGCTTCGTCATAGAATAGGTAAAGATTTGTATTTGAATGCAATTATTTCTAGAAGTGCAAACTATGGTTTCACTTTTGAATGTCTAACCTTGCTAAGTTAAAGATCAGAAAAGAATGATTACATGTATGTGAAATCGTCGCTGTGGTGTGTATGTGTGTAAATAAATAAAAATCGATTAATCGATTAGGAAAGTCTGAAGTAGATAAATCGACTTCCAAACTTCCGATACGGATAACACGAATAACAGGCTCGACGGAATTTTACCGAAAAATGATTTGTGGAGTAGAAAATAAGGTAGGTCAGTCTCTGGTTTACAAAAAAAAAATCGACAGCGATGAAATCATTCTGTCAACCTGGTTTGCTTAAATGAATTTTTCAACTTGAAACCCTGATGATGTGGATTAGAAAAAGAACCGTACATGTATATTTGTCAAGAATTCTAATATCAACCAATATCATCAAATGCAATCGGACAATAGCCATTTTTTTTTTACTGAAACTAAGCCGACATAAAAATATAAAAGTACATGAAGCAATCCAAAGCGCCACAATCCAGGACTGAACAAACAACTGTATCTCTCCCCTAATCCTTCGCCTATCCATTGATTACGTGATCTCCTACCAGGCTGATTTGTACTTAAAAACAACCTCTGCAATGAAATAGAAACGTTGTGTGAAATAAATCTAGACTTTGCTATACATACTTTAAGTAGTTGTTCCTTGATTTATATGGTTCTCAACTTCGAAATGACATGAAGCGTTAAAAGTTGGACATAAACCACATTGTCTTACATGGAATGATAGGGGGTTACATACTTCTAATAAATAGACTTCTGCCTAACTAAACATGTTAAATAACAAGAACTAAATTCTATAGGGAATTATTCATAGAAAAGACATATGCATGCCCTCAAATATAAAATATCAGGTAAATAAATATAAATGATTTATAATCAGCTAGAACACAACTTGTTATAATTAATTAAGAGCGAAGTTGGATGGAACGTCCTGTTGCCCTGGTACTCTCATATCTAAAGTGGAACAGAAAGCCGATCTGTTTGTGATGTATTTCTTTAGCTGTCTATAAGTGCCCTGTATTGTCCGGCTGGTTTTTTAAAGTTGCCAGTGGATTCGATGTGGTTTCCCCATACCACTGCATGGACTGGCACGCCGTCATATGAGTAAAGTACCTTTGATAACGGTGCTAAACCACAATTAAACAAACTTAAATACTAGATATTTCAATGCAATCTTGTTCACAATAGACATGTGATTTGTCCTCCGTATAAAGCCCAACTTAAAGTGAAATAGTGCTACACTCTACCAGAGTTTTCAAACATTGCACTTCTTCGATAAATGTCTAATATAAATAATCCCAAAAAGCTATAAGGTATTATTTAACGAGAGTATAAATGCTGTAGTTGGCGAATTTTCTTGGCGAAGCATTATCTATGACAAAAAACAGAACCCTTTCGACCACATGTGGTAGACATACTGTAATATCAAGTGGCTGACATAGACTTTAGTTGGCGCAATGACAGATCGATCTTTCTCCCAGAGCTGGCATCCAAATGGAAGCCATAACAACAAATGTATCAAACCCGAATGCGTTCATCGTATACCCTTAACCTGTCATTTAAACGGACAATCGCCGATGACATGTTAACAATAAATAAATCCATGGTTACCAATTACTTTCCAAGGTCAAGAGTCAACTTCTTTCAGGTTCAACAACGTATTTAGCTTTTTCATTGGAAAATATTTGTATTGGTAGACCTACATGTATCTTTAAATTGCTATACTAATAGGCATGGTGCCAATCAATACTATATTACCACTTTACCTGAAGTAGAGAAAAAAATTGTAATGGCTATTGATCTTAATATTCTGTCACCTACTTAAAATATCAAAAGTGTAAATTGACCATTAGATTTTGGGGAGTACATTTATCGTATATCACGAGAGATGTATTTTCACGTATTTTGTTTGTTGTTCCCACGGCCCAAAATATTGTTTTAGCGAGAAGACAGCAAAGATTAAATATTCAAACCGAAGTTTCGTAATTGGCTACATTGGATTGAAAAGGAAATGATTCTTATTAAGATAATAATCCCAAAATAAAGAAAATACTGAGAATGATTTAGTAATGTACTAATTTCATGTAATCACTGCTCAATGACTTGAAAGGACATGTCTCGATGTATAATCGATAACCAGCTGTTTTCATAAATTAAGTTCACTTTGTTCGTATTGGACATTTTTCATGCTTTCCCTGGAGATCAATCAGTATTCAATCCATAACCTAAATTTCCTGGTTTGTAATGTAGTTATGTTTTTAGACACAGCAGTTAGACCTTACTCACAGAGAGAATGATCTGATAACCTCTAAGTTCCGGTCAACCCCAGACGAGTGATTTATACCGCCCACTGGAGATTTAACTAATACTTTATATGGTTTCATTCTGACCTACCGGTACTCTAAAAGTACAGGAGTCACACGTCTGCCGAGTGTGACATCTGCAGTAAAATGCCTTGAAGATTTAATTAAAACACAAACAAAAATTCTCTGTGGTTTACATGGGCTTCTTTTGTTTTGATTGACGTTTAATTAACATTGTTTATGGAGACAATACAGTGGAGTACATTAAATAAATATTGGAAACGAATTTTTATTCTCAAGACAGTAAGTGAAGCCATAAATATTATATAGGTGCGAGTCAAACGTCTGAAATGCAACTTGTACATGAAAGCCATCAATCTTGACTCAACAATTTAAAGGGTTTTGATTATTCTCTTTTGGAAAAATCCAAGTATATAAGAAACCGTAAAGGGTTCCAATAGGGAAATATTTTTTCCGAGAGTTTAAATAAAGGCCGTTTTAAACAGGGTACTGAACATAGTTGGACATATATTCGATTCCGGGTGGAACCAAGCAAAATTGTCTTTCTCTACCAGTTGTCATGGCTGCAGATATAAACAACTTTGCTGTTGGTGCCGATGTTTTAAATAACCGTTTCACGAATTAAGTAGCAGCGATAATTGGCTATTGGGTAATTTAAAGTCAATTCTAATATGTTTGGTCAAAGACATTGAGAAGTTTTTTCTCGTTAGAGATACCTTTCTCGACATTGCCAAAGAATAACAATATTCAAACAGAAACATATTCAGTTCTGAATCTTGAATAGTATGCAAGAATATTTGTTGCAAGCTTCTTAGAAATGCTTTTAAACACTATAAAGCAAACATTATGGGATGTTTTTTTGTCTCGAGTTTTAGGTTTACCCTTCATTTCATTTATTAAATTATTGTCCACGAGTTGTTCCTCTTAATGAAATGTGGCTTTCATGTGAATTAGTCTTTGGTCAATTAGGATAAGTGGAATTCACTGAACTTTCATGTGAATTAGTCTTTGGTCCATTAGGATAAGTGGAATTCACTGAACTTTCATGTGAATTAGTCTTTGGTCCATTAGGATAAGGAGAATTCACTGAACTTTCATGTGAATTAGTCTTTGGTCAATTAGGATAAGGGGAATTCACTGAACTTTCATGTGAATTAGTCTTTGGTCCATTAGGATAACAGGAATTCACTGAACTTTCATGTGAATTAGTCTTTGGTCCATTAGGATAAGGGGAATTCACTGAACTTTCATGTGAATTAGTCTTTGGTCCATTAGGATATGGGGAATTCACTGAACTGGTACTAACCTAACTGTTGTCTCTAAGTTCATTAAAACAGTCACTCTGCAGACGTTTAGGTAAACTAGAAGTAATTTGAGCAAACCTGCGATTTTATTTTGCTAATGGAAAAGTGCCACTTAAAGGGGGGAGAAAGGGATATAACAAGTGAGTGCCATAACCCCAACCCCCACTGCCGCCACAATTCCCCCAGAGCGTTCACCAAGAAGGAGAAAGAGAATAATAAAAATGTTTAAGTATGTATGAGACTCTGCACAGACGTTTAACTACGGACAAAAAGTCCATAGGCTTTAACACAAATCTAGTTACTTAATATTTTATTTAATTGAAAAGCAAGAACAGCTTCCTGGTTTATCATTACACGAGTATGTGAGATAAAGTTAAGAAACTTTTAAACAAGTCAACAGGAATGCTGTCAAGTTAAGAAAACGTATTCACGTTTTATTCACATTGATGTTCAACAAATATCAGTAAGCTCTATTATTTTTCTAAATTTATTGTCAATTGCTGGCCCCGACGTAAAGTGATGCTCCTCTCTATAATAAAATACATATAGGTAAAACGGGCATCATTTAGGTGTTGAAGTATGCTCTTTAAATTTCTAATCACATTATATCCACATTTTATAATTGGATCGTAAACATTGAGTATTCCTACAACTGCAGTAACTACAGTTAAATGCAGCCCCGCGGTCATGTCTTGTTGCGTTGTACTTTAATCACTGAACAGAAGAGCTCCACAAATATTGACCAATCAAATATACTTTTTGAAGCACTAGGGGGCTACGCCACAAGAGCTATAGAGTAGATTGTTTACTAAGTGTTCACGTTTTGACCATTCATCCATTTGGTGATTCACTTTCTACTTAGCGACAGCGTCCAAACATTCGTACATTAAATAGCAATTCTAGCCAGAGTTTTAAACTACAAATTGACAATACCACAGAGCAAATACGTATTGCTTTCTGCAATATTTTCAAATTCATTTAAATTCACAAATCTTTAGTGTTGTATTAACCAGTAACGCCATAAACAGAGTTAACCACGCCTAAAATGACAGCTACCAGTGGTCGTAGGTGGCGCAAGACCACTATTAATTTGCCATAAACCGCAATGTTAACGTTTGGCTCCACAACTCCATCCTTAATTTGCGTTGGGAGATAACGCCTGGCACATACCTTAATCTGCCCTTTTGGAGTCGATATAAAAATCTTGACGCCCGGAAGGTATATATTTGCTACCCTCAGGTGATTTAATAAAACGAAAAGTCGATGCCATTTTTAAGTATGTTTGATGGTAACCATTCAAGAGATAGAGGGGTTATTGCAGCCAGGAGCATCGCTTTAAATAATTATGGCAGGAAATGTACGATTCAGTCTCAGGTGTTTAACAGCCGTTTCGCATTCTCTATATTTTTCTGCAATAGTGAACCAATTAAAAAGAAAGCCTAACGCGATTTCATCAAACAAAAGTAGTATCATGTTGGTGACCGATAGCAATAAAATCTCCTGAGCATCTGACACAGAACAGATTTTTAAAAAACCTATTGACCGAATTGGGTCCCACTGAAACAAAACTGAGTGAAGGGTTCAACCTTCTTGTTTTCAAAAGGCAAAAGAGATCTCTGCCATAAATATATTTCTCATGAAAGGCATTTGTGGAACAAGATTTAGATGACAATTCCCTTGTATCCCATATCTAAGCTCCTGTTTAAGTGATTTAATGAAATCGTCTACTAGCAGCGTGGGATTGTTTACAGTCTTTTTTTCTTTCACTTTACCCTAGAACTTTTGTTTGTGAAATTTCTTCAGCAATTATATCCACGAAATGGACGAAGTCTGCTTTCCCCTGTCATGACCTTGGTAGCTATATTTGACTACATTACCGTGTCCAATGTTTTTCCTTATTGCTTTTAATATTCCATCGATAATATAAATATTATAAGGCAAGGAACAACTTAGTTTAGATAACAACTTCTTGATTGATTTCACACAACGTTTCTATCTCATTCAAGAGATCATTTTCAATGTATGTCATACTTGAAAACGATCTCTGGAATGAGATAGAAACGTTGTGTGAAATCTCATTCTCATTCCAGAGATCGTTTTTAATGTATGTCATACTTGAAAACGATCTCTGGAATGAGATAGAAACGTCGTGTGAAATAAATCAAGAAGTTGCTATCCATGCTAAATTGTTCCTTGCCTAATGATACGTCCAACTTCTAAATGCCACTTAAAGAAATTATGTGTATATATTCCTAAGCTAGGTATTCGGAAGGGCATATTCGCGAAAGACGATGATGGTTACAAACTGTCTTACCCAAAGGAAAGTTTCGCATTAACTAATGTGTTCTTAAAAACCGTTTTCTTTTATATCCCATATACGTTTTTGTGATAGAGGATTTTAGGTACGAGATTAAGGAGGAGAAGAACAAACTGGGTATTAGGTTGCTCATATTGGATTAAAAAAGAAATTGTTTCATTTTTAGACCTTTTGTCGGTTTCCAAATTGATACCCAATAAATAAATACTTTGAAGAGTTTCAAGTTAATTATGTTCATAGAATATGGTACAGTGAAAACACTTCTTGACAAAAGTATCAGGCTAATTGTAACCCCCAAAAGCTTCAGTTTTAAAAGAAGGTCAAGATTGTTTATTCGACGATCTTTACCGTGAAGAGCCGTTTGTTTGTTTGATTAGGGTTTATCGCCGTACTAAAGGTTATTTCACTAACATGACGGCGTGCCAGGCCAATAGAAAGGAAACCACAAATCGACATAAAAATGCAAAGCCGGACAATTACAATTTCGGGACATCACAAAACGATCGGTTTCACGTTGGCTCTTTGCTCTTGAAACACCAGGGCAACTGGAAGCCCCCTCCAAACCCTCAACACCAGCTAGTTTGCAGTCTGTATTTCAACACTCTTGTATAACAGTCCTTGCTCATCCGTGTGATTTCACAAAGGTAGATTGAGTCATGTTAGTGAATATATGCTTCAATCTCCATGTTTTTTTTATGACAAGACCGATTTTCGTCTTAAAGTAACAATTGTATTTTTACAAACCAATTTTCGTCGTAAAGTTACAATTGTACTTTTACAAAGTACTGTATTTTGTCACATGAGCTCAATGTTGGCAACGTGTGTACATGAAATGATACCTTATCAGATTGCCCTTTTCTAGTAACCCTATTCTAAAAGCATTCGATGCAGGTATAACGTTTGTATTTTAAATAGATCACATATCGCCAAGAAGTACAAGATTATAATATCGTTTAATACGGGAATTCACCAATTCCTTTTGATTAATAAAAAAAATGACTGCAGAATGAACTTTTATGTTGTTTTGTTTGTTTTTATCGCATACAAAAAACCCATCTGGAGAATGGAATATCGACCTCCAGCTCTTTAATAATAACATCGCTTTTTGCTCATTTAATCCAGAGGTGTAATGTAGCCCATTATTGAAAATGTAATGAATGCGTTTTAGAACTCCAGCCAATGTAAAGTGAACATTATCAGAATCTCTTTTGTTGTGGATAACGATCATACGGGAACCATTGGTAAAAGGACTAAACAACTTTTAACGATGTATCATGTTAATGGTATAAGAGCAGCAAAGTTCTCTACTCGGTTTTGTTTGTTTTGTGGGGCGGCATAGGTTTTTCTGTTTGTTATAATTATGACAAAGGACGTATATGGTGACTTATTAATGTTGTGATTTGCAGGAGTATGTAAATAATTAAGAAGTCACGCCTGTGAATAACCGCATTCACTTACTCCGGCTCATTACATTTACAGCCTGAGTTGTAGATAATTTCTGTAAAAAAACGGATATCTGTTATCACATATCATGACTACCGGTGAGGAGTTTAACATTGTAATTTTGACTCAACGTTTCGCTTTATTGGTAAAAAAACATTGGTTTTATCAGCATCATAACTGATAAATGTAAAGCGTACTATGATCCTTATTTCACCTTCATTCCCCGCTTAATGATTTTCAAAGTACAATTTAACATTTTCTGTTTTAGCTGGTCCATATGACAAGCGTTTTATCACTTCTACCTAGTTTTGATTTTATTTGTGAAATTCTTTTTTACTTATTTTGAAAAGATTTTCAATTATTTGAAAAAGAATTACACGTTTGTAAAATAAAAATTTATTTTACATATGTAGAATTCTTTTCCACATATGTAAAATAAAGTCATATGTGAAAAGAATTTCACATACGTGGACAAAAAATTCACATATGTGGAAAAGAATTCCACACATGTAGAATAATGGTAGAACTGATAAAACAGCTTACCATAGGTTCATACTCGGTTCCTGTGTCTTACCATAACTACATGACATGATTTGTGAGGTAGAAAAAACGATAGGTCTCTGGTTTAAAACAAAAGTCGACAGCGATGAAATCATTCTATCAAGGTGATTTGCTTAAATGACTTAATCAAATTAATGATCTCTACGACCCTGATTTTGTGGACTACAACAACAACCATATATTTCTCCAGAAATCTAGTATTAATACTTGCAATGAGTTTTGATAAATGGAAGCCAGTTTCTAGCTCTTCGCGTCGTCTGAGCACCGGAGAATAGTTAATTTTCCACCACAACAGACACACTTCACATTGTACAGTTGTATTAATGTGACTATTTTTTGTTGAAGTATAGACAACAGCTGATTACATTTTCTAAAGATCGCTTCTTGTAGTTAACCAGTTGTTCTCTTTAACTTACCTTTATTTCTAGACATTTTCGCTCAAGGCCATATTGTAATGCCAGATCAAAATACGGACCTAATGTATCTGCGAAAATTGGAGAATATGCACGAAAACACAGTGGACAATTCCTCAAAACATTTTCTAATTTGGTTGAAAACGGTATAATGAATGTAATCACTTGTCTTAAATATTGGTTGTGTGCAGAGAAAAAAATCATTATTTGCACTCATCCCTTTATTATAAAAATACAAGAGTACGATGATAATTGTCTTTTTCTTAAAAAAAAAACAAAGAAAAAATCATCTCATGTTCAACACAAAAGTAGGATCCATTAATAAAAGAAAAATTTTAATTTTATTTGTAGGTCACAGTCTGTCAATATTGGTATAGGTTTAACAGAATAACCTTCCAATAACTGGTTTTAGTTTTATGCCATGAAGTGATCTTTAACAGAACCATGATTCAGGCCAACTCATTTCTGTCATAAACCAGTTCCTGGTAAGTCGCCATGGTTTAAACTTGAACAAAATTACGTTTCATGATAAACTCATATAATTACTACACTAACATAAAAGTCATGTTCGTCATATAGGACAAAAAGCCAAATTATTACCACTGGGTTTATACTAAAGCTAACCTCAAAACTAAGCATCAACCTACCAATAAAACTCAAGTTATACCTAATACTTACCCTAAACTTATCCCTTTCACTATTTCTATCCCTAAACCTCAATCTAACCTTAAATTTAACCTTACTCTAGACTAACCGTGAATCTAAACTTTATCCAAAACTAAACCCTAACCATAAAACTAACACTGACCTTACTATGAACCTAACGCTAAACCTAACAGTAAACCTAAATTTATCCTAAATCAAACAATAACACTTATCTTAGCCTAACCCTAAACCTAAACTTTTTCCAAAACTTAACCCTAAATCTAACCCTTGACCTAAACTTTATCAAAAACTTAACCCTAAATCTAACCATTGACCTAAACTTTATCCAAAACTTAGCCCTTAATCTAACCCTTGACCTAAACTATATCCAAAGCTCAACCCTAACTCTAACCCTTGACCTAAACTTTATCCAAAGTTTAACCCTTAATCTAACCCTTGACCTCAACTTTATCCAAACCGAACCCTAAATGTAACACTAAACTTAACCATAAGCCTTATCTTTGCACAAACTCTATACATAAGACTTAAACTGAGGTCATATCTTACATTACGGATATACTGCTAAATGTCAGCGACGGTATTACATGAATATTAATAGCTGTTATCTTATCCATTAGGTCTATCAGATAGGTGCCCCTAGCTTTCCTATACTTCGATCATGTACAGTCGATTTCTTGTGGAACAAACTGACCTTGTCAGCTAATGTGAGCTTCTCTGGAGTCTAATGGCCTTACATATACCCATTGACTTGAATAAAAACAAAGTTCGTCTTGTCATCATCCCTCTTACTTAGAAACAACGGAAAACCTTCATTAAGTTAATCACAGATTTCACCTTAATGCTATTTAGGAGTCGAAATAATACCTCTACTTAATCGATAAGAAATCCCCGAGCGGCTCCGTCGAGGGTTGGGATGATTATGTTGATATTAGCCAGGTTTTATGAAGATTAAGACGGCTGTCAAATCCTTAGTGCTGTCTGGTTTCAGGAGTTTACATCACAAATTCTCATAAAGTGTGGTCGTATTCAACCTGTATACTGAATCTATGTAAAGCTATAAGTATTGCCGATTAAGTTATCATGTAATTCGGCGATGACTAATCTCCGCCTTGTATTAAAACTGTAATATAATAAAATCCCTCTAAACTTTTCAGTGAGTATCATGTTTCGAATTGATCGTCAGAATATCAAAAGTCGTTTGTGATTTTATAATCATTCGACACCCGAACGTTTCCTAAGTGTACATTTTGTATCACCGTTCTTTGATTTTGTCGTAGCTATATGGAAAGAATCAATGAATTAATCCCAATGTTGAAGCGATAGAAACCCTCGAGGGGTCTATTGGTTGTCATTGCCGATACAGTAGAGTTGCTGCATTATATCCCATAATATTAAGTTTTTGTGTGATTGTCACCACATTTTATCTTATCACTACAGGCACAAAATCCAAATTATACGCTTGCCCTGAACTTAAAACTGTATTCGTAATGTAATTAAACCATGGAAAGCATGGCGGAAGATAAGTTCTTTAAACCATATGGAACATGATCTTATAACTGTTAATCCAATAAGATATGTCACTCATTGTATATAAATCATCTTGGCAATTGAAAAAAGCTTCCCTCATGAAATAGATTAAGAGTTGTATTCGAGTGCAATGTCCTCTAGAAGTGTAAACTATGGTTTCACTTTTGAATTTCCAACCTTGCTAAGTTAAAGATCAGAAAGAATGATTACATGTGTGTGAAATCGACGCTGTGGTGTGTATGTGTAAACAAATCAACAAAAGTCGAGCATTAATCAATTGGAACATACTTTAGGCAGACAAATCCACTTCCAAACTTCTGATACGGGCTAAGACGAATAACGGGCTCGACAGAATTTTACCTTAAAATGATTTGTGAGGTAGAAAGTAAGATAGGTCAGTCTCTGGTTTACAAACTAAATCGACAACGATGAAATCATTCTGTCAATGTGGTTTGCTTAAATGAATCTTTCAACTTTATGATCTCCACAACCCTGATGATGTGGATTAGAACAAGAACCGTATATTTGTCAATCAATATCAACCAATATCATCAAATGCAATGGGACAATTGCCAAATTTTTTACTGAAACTAAGCCGACATAAAAGCATAAAAGTACATGAGGCTATCCGAAAAGCCACAATCCAGGACTGAACAGAGACAAATGACTGTATCTATCCCCTAATCCTTCGCCTATCCATTGATAACGTGATCTCCTACCAGGCTGATTTGTACTTAAAAACAACATCTGCAATGAAATAGAAACGTTGTGTGAAATTTGTTATCCGTATTTTAAGTAGTCGTTCCTTGATTTATGTGGTTCTCAATTCGCAATGACGCTTACAGAAATCACATGAAGCGTTAACCACAATGCCTTTTATATGGAATAATAGGGGTTTACATAATTTTAATAAAAAGATTTCTGCCTTTACTGAGGGGTTACAGGCTACCAATAACTAAACATGTTTAAAAACAAGAACTAAATTCTAGGGGAATTCATTCATAGAAAAGACATCTACATGCCCTCAAATAGAAATTATCAGGTAAATAAATATAAAAGTTTTATAATTAGGTAGAACACAACTTCTTATAAGTAACAGCGAAGTTGGATGGAACTTCCTTTTGCCTTGGTATTCTCATATCTAAAGTGGAACAGAAAGCCGATATGTCTGTGATGTATTTCTTAAACTGTTTATGAGTGTCCTATATTTGTCCCGCTGGTTTTTTAGTGTTGCCAGTGGTTTCGATGTGGTTTCTCTCAACCACTGGACTGGCACGCCGCCATATGAGTAACATAACTTTAAACATGGTGCTGAACCCAAATAAAACAAACTTAAATGACCAACTATTTCATTGCTATCTAGTTCACAATAGTTCACTTGTGCCCTCCATATAAGGCCCAACATCATTTGAAATAGTCTTAAGCTGTACTAGACTTGTCAAACATTGCACGTTCTTCAATCTCTGTAAATGTCTAATATAAATAATACCGAAAAGCCATAGCGCACTATTAAGGGACACTTTGTATAAATGATGTAGTTTTAAATTTTCTCGTGGCGAACCATTATCTATAACAAATAACGTAATCCTTTCAACAACATGTGGTAGCCATAGTGTTATATATCGAGTAGCAGACATAGACTTCAGTTGGTGCAATGACGGCTCGTTCTTTCTCAGAGAGCTGGCATCCTCATGGAAGCCATACCAACAAATTGATCAAACCTGAATGCATTCATCTTCTATCCTTAACTGTGGTTGAAACTGACTATTGCCGATTCAGAAGAAACGCACACGTTTGGCTCGAAAACAAAAACTTGCATTTGTCCTCTCTTGACATGTTAACAATAAATGAATCCAAGGTTTCCACTTGCTTTCCAAGATCAAGTGTTAACATCCTTCCAATATCAGCAACGTTTTCGACGTTTTCATTGTAAAATATTTGTATTGATAGACCTATCTTTAAATTGCTATTTAAATTCATGGTGCTTATTAATAGAGTTTACAACATTAGCTGTAATAGAGAATATTTCGGCTATTGATACAATATTCTGTCCCCTGCTTAAAATAAAAAAAGTGTAAATTGATCATTAAATTGTGGGGAGGACATTAATGTATATCAAGACAGATGTGTGAATGAATCGAGTCTTTTCGCGTATTTCGTTTGTTGCTCCCCTGACTCTAAAATAGTGGTTAAGTTAGAAGACAGCAAAGATTAAACATTCAAACCGAAGTTTCATAATTGGTTACATTGGATTAGTGTTTTGGAAAGAGAATGATTATTATTAAGATAATTATCACAAAATAAAGAAAATACTGAAAATGATTTAGTAATGTAATAATTTCCTGTAATCACTGCCCAATGACTTGAAAGGACACGGCTCGATGTATAATCGATAACAAGCTGTTTTCATAAATTAAGTTCATTTTGTTCATATTGAACATTTTTCATGTTTTCTCTGGGGATCGATCAGTTTACAATCCCTGACCTAAATTCCCCGCCTTGTAATGTAGTTATGTTTTTAGACACAGCAGTTAGACCTTACTCATAGAGAGAATGATCTGATAACCTCAAAGTTCCGGTCAACCCCTGACGAGTGATTTATACCGCCCACTGGAGATTTAACTAATACTTTATATGATTTCATTCTGACCTACCGGTACTCTAAAAATACAGGAGTCACACGTCTGCCGACTGTGACATCTGCAGTAAAATGCCTTGAAGATTTAATTAAAACACAAACACCATAAATGAGCTGATAACATCAACATTCCGGTGAACACCAGAAGATTGATCACAGTCCAATGGAGATTAAACTTATGTTTTATATGGTTTCATTCTGACCTACCTGTACTATAAAAGTCACACGTCTGCCGAGGGTGACACCTGTAGCAAAATACATTGAAGATTTAATTAAAACACAAAATATAAATTGTTTCCTGTGTTTTAAATGGGCTTCTTTTGTTTTGATTAACATTGAATTAACATTGTTTATAGAGATATTACAGTGGAGTATATTTAGTTCACATTAAATAAATAAAGGGCCAGGAATTTTTACTGTAAATACAGTATTTGAAGCCATAAGTATTATACCGGTGCGAGTGAAACGACAGAAATCCCACTACATGTAGTACATGAAAGTCATAAATTTTATCTCAATAGGTTAAACGGTTGTGATAATTGTTATTTTATGAGAATCTATATAAAAACATAAGAAATCCTAAAGGGTTCCAATAGAGAAATACTTTTTTCAAGAGTGTAAATAAAGGTCGCTGTGAGGACGGAGTACTGAACAGAGTTGGGCAAACATTCGATTCCGGGTGGAGCCAAGCCAAATTGTCTTCCTCTACCAGTTGTCATGGCTGCAGACATAAATAAAATTGCTGTTGGTGCCAATGTTTTAAATAGCCGTTTCACTGGGTAGCATGGATAAGTGGCTATTGGGTCATTTAAAGCCAATTACAGATTCCAATATTTCTGGTCAAAGACATTGCGAAGCAATTCTTCTCCTTAGATAGGCCTATACATTCCTTGACATTGCCAAAGGACAGTGTTCCAACAGAAACATATCAATTTCGGATCTTGAATAGTATGCAAGAATATTTGTTGCTAGCTTCTTAGAAATGCTGTTAAACACTATTAAGCAAATATTATGAGTGTTTTTCTATTCTTAGGTTTACGCATCATTTCATGTATTAAATTATTGTCCATGAGTTGTCCATCTTAATGTAATTTGGCTTTCATGTGAATTAGTCTTTGGTCCATTAGAATAGGTGTAATTAACTGAACTAGTATTTACTTAAACTTGGTTTGTCTCTAAGTTAATTTAAACAGTCCCCCTTCAGACGTTTAAGCGAACAAGAAGCAATTTCACCAAACCTTCGAATTTTTTGCTAATGGAAAAGTGCCACATCAAGCGACAGGAAAGGAATATAACAAGTGAGTGCCATAAAAAAACTATTTTACATATGTAGAATTCTTTTAAACATATGTAAAAATCTTTTCAACATATGTAGAAATCTTTTTAACATATGTGAAATTCTTTTCAATATAAGTAAAATAAAACGCCAAAACAAAACCATTTTACATATGTGGAAGAGAATTTCATATTTTAGATACGTACAAAAGAGTTCCACTTATTAAAAAAAAATGGGAAATGATTTCTCCCAACAGCAAGTATCCAAGCTTCATTTGTGCTTCTATCGCCTTGTGAAAACTTTCAAGACGAATGCAAATATATCGGAATATATTCCACATGCTGTGCAAGTTTAGCCTCAGCAGGGCACACTCCCAAGTCAAGACATTTGATCAGTTGGTCCATTGTTGCGAGATACAACAACAACAAAACAAAGCTCAGATCTATATATATATAGGCCATTGAATGCAGACTGCCAAAAGTCGAACACTAGCATATATTTACACCCAACAATACAAAACCATACATTCTATTATGAAAAATGCCAATTAAGGTGACAAATAAAGAGTAAATATTATATTAGGCGACGGCTTTATTCTTATTCAGTATTTTTTATTGTAGTCTACATCATTTTATTTTCCCGATGAATCCTTATAGGCGATATCCCAGACGAACTAATGCTCTCTACAAAATCGGTTGCAATTGTTGACCTATAAAACAAATGTAGTTTCCCTGGTTTATTTTTTGCTAGAAAAAAACCGAATGCTTTGTGAAATGCAGAGGATGGATGCCCTTCTGATGAGATTGTACTTTTTGACCAAATTCATTAACTCTAAATACAGGTTGTGAGGAAGAAGTCAGTAATTGAGGTTGTGGACGCTTTTATTTCACTTATCTACAAAAGAGTTCCACTCACCTTTTTATTTTACATAAATGAAAAAGATTTCCACATTTGTTGAATTAAGGTTTAGTTAACATATGTCGAATCCTTTTTAACATATGTTGAATTTCATTTTTACATAAGTAAAAATACTTTTCAAGATATGTTAAATAAATGATTAATTTAATATATGTGAAAAAAAATTTCCACATATTTGAAATATGTTGAATATTTTCAACATATGTGAAATTATTTTCAACATATGTGGAATTCTCTTTTACATATGTAAAGTAATGTAATTTATTTTACATATGTGGAAAAGAATTTCACTTATGTGGAAAAAATTCACATATGTGGAAAAGAATTCATTATATGTAGAATAAAGGTCAAATAAATGATTAATTTTACATATGCTAAAAATAATTTCAAATATGTGAAAAAGAATTTCACATATGTGAAGTATGTTGAATTCTTTTCCACATATGTGAAATTCTTTTCCACATATTTGAAATTATTTTTAGCATATGTGGAAAAGAATTCAGCATATGTATAACAAACGCAGAAGTGGTTAAACGGCTTGCCATATACATGAGTATGTTTTATCATTGATGAATGATCCCTCGATAGAGTTAAGGAACTTTGAAACAAGTCAACAGGAATGCAGCCAAGTTAAAAAAACGTAATCACGTTTTATTCACACTGATGTTAAATAAATATCAGTCAGCTCTGTTATTTTTCTACATTTATTTTCAATTGCTGACCACGAATTAAAGCGATGCTCCTCTCTACAATAAAATGAATATATGAAAAACGGGCATCATTTTTGTTGAACTATGCTCTTTAATCTTCTAATCATATTATATCCCTTTTATAATTTTATCTAGAACATTGAGTATTGCTTAAAATACTGGTAAATCCATCCCCCGCGATCATGTCTTGCTACTTCAATCACTCAACAGAAGAGCAACAAAAAAATATTGACCAATCAAATATTTTATCTTTTCGCATTAGTGGCCTACGTCACAAGACTCGAGTCGATTGTTTACTAGGGTTTACCTTTTGACAGTTCACCTATTTGGTAATTTACTTTATACCTAGCGACAATGTCCAACCATTCGTACATCAAATACCCATTATAGCCAGAGTTTTCAACTGCAAATTTATTATTCCACAGGGCAAAAACGTATTGCTTTCTACAATATTTTAAAATCCATTTCAATTCACAATTTCGTGGTGTTTTATTAATCCTAACGCAGAAGAGTGTAAGTTACGTGACGTCATGGGCAGGGCTGGTCGCTATGGTCGTAGATAGATATATTTTTGTTGCCCATAGGCCATTTTATAAAACAAAAAAACGATAAGTCGATGCCAAATATAACTATTTTTATAATAGCCGATATCAAGAGATAAAGGGGTTATTGCAGCCAGGGGCATCGCTTTAAATAATCATGGAAGGAAATTTACGATTCAGACTCAGGTGTTTAACAGCCGTTTCGCATTCTCTATCTTTTTCTGCAATATTGAACCAATTAAAAAGAAAGCCTAACGCGATTTCATCAAATAAGTAGTATCATGTTCAGGGCCAATCGGAATGGAATCTCCAGAGCATCTGACACAGATAAGTGATAAAAACCTTTTGATCGAATTCGTCTCACTGAAGCACAACTGAGTGAAGAGTTCAACTTTCATCTTTACTCTAAGAATGCAAAAGAGACAACCATAAGTATAGTTCTAATGATTGACATGCGCGGAAAAATCTTCAGACGACGATTCCCTTGTAGCCCATCTGTGAGAGGCTGTGTAACTCATTTGGTGAATAGGTCTTCTAGTATCGTTTAATTGCGCACAGTCTGTTTTCTTTCGCTTTACTCTTGAACTTTTCTTAATGGAATTTCTTAATTAATTATATCCACTCAATGAACGAAGCCTGCCATCACATGGCATGACCTTGGTAGCTATATTTAACCCCATTACCTTGACCTTGTCCATTACCTTGACCAACATAAGCGTTTTATTCTGCAGCCATTTTTAGAATAATCAAAAGCAAATACGGAATTGTCGTATTCAAACGTAATTTTAATCTTGTACTTCTTGGCGATATGTGATCATTTTAAAATACAAACTTTATACATGCGTCTAACGTTTTAATGATCGGGTTACTAGAAAATGGAAATCTGCTAAGGATCATTTCATGTACACATGTATGTTACCAGCGAGAGCTCCTTCAACAAAATAAAGTACATGTACATTGTAAAAATACAATATTAACTTGAGTTCCATCTTGAGAATGGAATTATCGACCCCAAACATTTTATTCATACTATCGCTTTTTGTTCATTTAATCATTCAATCCAGATGTGTAATGTAGCCAATTATTGAAATTGTAATGAATGTGTTTTAGAACTCCAGCCAATGTAAAGCGAACATTATCAGAATCTCTTTTGTTGTGGATAACGATCATACGGGAGCCATTGGTAAAAGGACTAAACAACTTTTATCATGTTACTGGAATAAGAGTAGCCAAGTTCTCTAGCCAAGTTCTCTAGTCCGGGTTGTCTGTTTTGTGCGGCGGCATAGACTTTTCTGTTTGTTATAATTATGAAAAAGGACGTATATGGTGACTTGGTAATGTTGTGATTTGCAGCGGTATGTAAATAATAAAGAAGTCACGCCTGGTGAATAACCGCATTCTATAGGATTGCCTAGCTTCACTTATTCCGGCTCATTACATTTACAGCCTGATTTGTAGATAATTTCTGTAAAAAGCGGATATCTGATGTCACATATTATAACTACCCCTGAGGAGTTTAAGATTGTAATTTTGACTGAACTTTTCGGTTTATTGATCAAAAACATTGGTTTGATCAGCATCGTAACTGATAAATGTAAAGCGTACCCTACTATGATCCTTATTTCACCTTCATTCCCCGTTTATGATTTTCGAAATCCAATTGACCATTTTCTGCTTTAGCTGGTACATATAACAAGCGTTTTATCACTTCTGTCTTTAAGTTATGTACAATTCTTTTCCACATAGGTGAAATCCTTTTTTACTTATGTTAAAAAGATTTTCAGATGTGTAAAGTAAAAATTTATTTTACATATGTAGAATTCTTTTCCACATATGTTCATTTCTTTTCCACGTAAGTGAATTTTTTTCCACATATGTGAAATTCTTTTTTGCATATGTAAAATAAAGCCATTTATTTTACATATGTGGAAAGAATTTCACATTTTTGGCATTTTTTTTACATATATGGAAAATAATTCAACACATATAGAATAATGACAGAATTGATAAAACGGCTTTCCATAGGTCCATACTCGCTAGCTGTGTCTTACCATAACTACATGACATGATTTGTGAAGTAGAAAATACGATAGGTCAGTCTTTGGTTTAAAACAAAAATCGACAGCGATGAAATCATTCTATCAAGGTGCTTTGCTTAAATTAATTTATCAACTTAATGATTTCCGCGACCCTGATATTGTGGGCTAGAAGAAGAACCAAATATTTGGCCAGAATTCCAGAATCAATACCTGCAATGAGTTTTGATAAATGGAAGCCAGTTTCTAGCTCTTCGCGTTTGATTGTCTGACCACCGGAGAATAGTTTATTTTCCACCAGAAGAGACACACTTCACATGGTATACAGTTGTATAAAGGTAACAATTTTCTGTTGAGATATAGACCACAGCTGATTAGGTGAAATACACACAATTCACCGAAGCGCTAGACGGCCATCAAATCAAGCTTATTCCTGAATTACAATGTCAATTGAGATATTGCAATTTCCAAAAGGTCACTTCTTATAGTTAACCAGTTGTTCTCTTTAACTTACTTTTATTTTGAGACATTTTCGCTCGTAATTGTAATGCCACCTCAAAATACGTACAAGGTATGCGAAAATAAAAGAATATGCACAAACACACATTGGGGAATTCCCCAGAGCGTTTTCTAATTTGTTTGAAAACTGTATAATGAATGTAGGATTAATGATACTTGTCAAAATTATTGGATGTATGCAGACAAACAAAATGCATTATTTGCACTCATCACTTGATAATAAAAATACAGGAGGAGTTCGATGACAATTGTCTGTTTAAAAAAATTAAACTGATGCCCAACATAAAAGTAGGATCCATTAATGAAAGAAGCCTGTTAATTTTATTTGTAGGTCACAGTCTGTCAATATTGGTATAGGTTTAACAGAATAATCTTCCAATTACTGGTTTTAGTTTAATGCTATATAGTACAATATAGTGATCTTTCACAGAACCAAGATTCAGGCCCTCAGTTTTGTCATAAACCAGTTCCTGGTAAATCGCCATGGTTTAAACATGTTAAATATGGACATAGATCGTTGGCTTGATCTGTATCCAAATGACTATGTAAGTTAAAATTGAGGAAATTGGTATTGAATACGTACTCAATAACCAACGTCTTGGATTGTCAATAATATTTATCTATACTGTCGCGTGTACTTAAAAAATGATAGGGGCCAACATAATTGATTCCTGTGTTATAAAAACTATGACCTGAAACAAGAAAAAAAAAATTAAAACTGACGATCCACCTATTACCAAAACTGTTATACATGTACCTTATACTAACCCCAATCCTAACCCTAACCCTAACCCTAATCCTAAACCTAAATCTATCCCTAAACTTAAGGCTAAACCTAACCCTAAAATTAACACTAAACTAACCATAATCTTAAACCTAAATGTCATCCTAAATCAATAAAGATTACTATGGTCTAACCCTTAAACTAACCTTAATCCAAAACCTAACCATAAATCTAACGCCTAACTGAACCCCAAATCCAACCCTAAACCGAACAATAAGCCAAACCCTAAACTTAAAAATAAGCCGTATCTTGGCAAAAACCCTGAACAAAACAGTTAAACTAACGTCGTATCTTACATTACGGATGTACTACTAAATGTCATTGACGGTATGACATCTAGATTAATAGCTGTTATCTTATCCATTAGGTCCATCAGATAGGTGCCCCTAGCTTTCCTATACTTCTCTCGTGTACAGTCGATTGTGGTGGAACAAACTGACCTTGTCAGCTAATGTGAGCTTCTATGGAGTTCAATGGCCTTATAATATACCCGTTGACCTGCATAAAAACAAAGTTTGTCTTGCCATCATCCCTCTTACTTAGATAAATTGGAAAACCCTCATTAAGTTAATCACAGATTACACCTAAATGCTATTTAAAAGTCGGATTGTTACCTCCACTTAATCGATAAGAAATCCCCGTGAGGCTCCGTCGAGGGATGGGATGATTATGTTGATATTAGCCAGGTTTTACGATGATTAAGACGGCTGGCAAATCCTAAGTGCTGTCCAGCTTCCCGGAGTTTACATCACAAATTCCCATAAAGTTTGGTCGTATTCAACTTGTATACCGAATCTGTGCAAAGCTATAAGTATTGCCTATTAAGTTATCATGTTATTCAGCGAATGCTAATCTCCGCCTAGGCATTCCCTAGCTTTGTATTAAAACTGTGATATAATAAAATCACTGTATACGTTTCAGTGAGTACCATGTTTCGGATTGATCGTCAGAACATCAAAAGTCGTTTGTGATTTTATAATCATTCGACACCCGAACGTTTCCTAAATGTACATTTTGTATCGCCGTTCTTTGATTTGATCGTAGCTATTTGGAAAGAATCAACAAATTAATCCTAATGTTGAAGCGATAGAAACCCTCGAGGGGTCTATTGATTGTCATTGTCGATACAGTAGAGGAATTCTATCTTCTTTCAAACAGAATAGCTGTGAATGATGAGCGTCGTTAAACGCAAAGTTTTCCTACTCTACCTTGGTACTTCAGTTTCAATAAAGACTATAGCCTTTCACTTGCTGCATTATATCCCATATTATTATGTTTTTGTGTGATTGTCAAAACATTTTATTTTATCACTAAAGGCACAAAATCCAAATAATACGCTTGCCCTGAACTTAAAACTGTATTCGAAATGTAATTAAACCATGGGAAGGATGGCGGAAGATAGGTTTTTTAAACCATATGGAACATGATATTCTAACTGTTAATACAATAACTACGTCACTCGTTGTAGGCTGATTATCCTAAAAAAATGCAAAAAGCTTCCCTCATGGATTAGGTCAAGACATGTATTCGAGTGCAAAGACTTGTAGAAGTGTAAACTATGGTTTTACTTTTGAATTTCCAATCTGGCTAAGTTAAAGATCAGAAAAGAATGATTACATGTGTATGAAATCACCGCTGTGGTGTCTGTGTATGTAAACAAATAAACAAAAATAAGCATTAAGCAATTACCCCATACTTAAGCACACAAATCGATTTCCAAACGTCTGATACGGGCTAACACGAATAGCAGGCTCGACGGAATTCTACCTTAAAATGTGTTTTATTATAAGGAAAAAATACACAAATTAATTAATTAAAAAAAAAAATAAAAAAAATAAGGGCTTAATTTTGTGTGTATATTAATTGTAGAGAAAGACTATTTGGCTTAAATTTTAATATAAGTATTAATACGACAACCTAATAATACAATAATATCATGCAAAATAAGTAATAATAGCTCATTTGTGAGGATGAGAGACTAACATACAAAATTATATTCTCTATATCCACATCTTTTTTATTAAGGATTTACGTTTCAATCAGTTGATCTTCTAATAAGAGGTCGGAAAAGACATCGAAATATTCTAAACAAACCTAAAAGTCTTTTGTAAGAAATACATATTTGTATATGCTTATACATGAGATGGCTCAGCTACTTTACTTTTGCACGGCTTAATTTTTCTTTTGACAATGACGAAGACATATCTTGATTTTTTTTCCTTTTTAGATATTTATCATATTTTGGTCCCATCAAGGAGAAAATGAGACTTCTCCTACAAGTTTACACACCCTATAGATTTACCACTTCGCACTTGCCCCAATGTTTTTTCCAATTGTGACACATCCGACTTTTAATTTGCCAAAACAGCCAAGTAAACATATTTACTATATGAATTGCGCAGTTTCACGAGAGAACAACCTAGTTCTTCATTTAAAAATATTTATGGCGAAACTTTGCCATTCAATAATGAGAAAAAAGAATCAAATGAAATCAATAGCAAACCAGCGTGCTGCAGTGTTTTCTTTGAAAGCAGTCGTGATATTTTAAAGAAAGGAAAATATTATGGCGTATCGGCTGGAAAGGTTTCGAAAAAGACGATGGATTTGTTACCATAGGTATGTGGTTATCAATATGGTTGTTATTGGGAAACGTAACAAATCAGCAATGATCTATATGTTTTAGGATATCCAAACACACCGTGGCATTCTAAACTATAATCGATTTTACATCCTACGTCGAGACATTGACTCAAAGGTAGACCCGGGCCTTCGCGATGTGCACTTCTTTTATTTGCTGATCTGTTGCAAACGTCAACCCAAATATATGGCGAAAATGGATGCGCGGTGGCCTTGCATGGTGTACGAGAGTTGTCAACTCACTATTGGAACTCTCGCGAGAATGCAATTGACATCGTGGGTGTCTGTAGAATGGAATTCATGTCATATCATCGTTCAACTTCCTCAAACGGTTCTTACCCCAATTATGCATAAAAGATTTTCACTTATGTGAAAAACAATTTCATATTTGTAAAATAAAAACTTTACATGTCTAGAATTCATTTCAACATATGTAATATTCATTTCAACATATCTGAAAAAACAAATTCACTGGCGTAAAATAAACTGAAATACAAAACCATACTTTCTATTCTGAAAGATGCAAAGTACCGTGACAATTAAAGAGAGAAAATTATATCAGGGGGTGGGTTTATTTTTATTCAGTATTTTTATTGCAGTGTACATCAGCAATTTTCCCTATGAAACTGTTTGTTAGTATGTGTTTCACATATGTGAAACTGTTTTTCAAATATGCGAAATTCTTTTTCATATATGAGCAAATCGTTTTAACATATGTAAAATACAATCGTTTATTTCACATTAGAAAATGATGATATCATATGTGAAAAAGAATCCAACATATAGATAATAAAGATATAAGTGATAAAACGGCCTATCATAACCTTCATTAATTTCTTGTTGCCATTTAGATTCCAAGTATGAACGGTATGATGTTTAGCCCTCAGGTTTAAAAGGAATGAAATATTTTCAAACGATATTTAAGTAAAACATTGTAAGAAGAGGACAGTTCGGCGCTTTATAATTGAGTTGCTCTTGTGTACGACTTGAAACTCCAAATGGAGAAACCAAATTAACAAAATTCGGTCCGAAGACAATTATGGTTGATCACACTGCGACAAGAAAATTATGGGGAGTTAATTTACAAATAGTTGGTACGTCGCACGTCGAACCACTACGAGGAAAAAGTAATTCAGAACAAATATAAATTTTCTTGCAATTAAGATATTGTTTTACATGTTTTCTCTCTGTGACTGCCCACATATGCCAAGATTCTTTTCTCCGTTAAATTTTAAATCAAACCCAATGTTTATCTCTAGGTGAAAATTAGACCCTATTAGCAGTTTTATGTTAAATATATTATAATCTTAAAGTTTCTTATTATCGCTAATGCTTGGAGCTTAAGTGATAATTCTCTGGTATTTTCTGACACACAGAGACAAGGCAATAGACAGTCGATATTATAGTGAATGTATACGGCGGCTCACAGCTGCTGATCGTTAAAAGGAAGAATCAGCAGTACTCTGTCTTTTATTTGAAATGGTGCCCTACTTCTGATCGTAATTAGTGATTGCCAAGATTCTAGCAGCAGGGGAATAACGTAGAATGCCTAGTGTACTTTAATTGTATAACACTGATGTCTTCAATTTGTTCTACCAATATTTAACGAGTACACAGATTATATGTGTATTCATGATCTAAGCCCGTAAAAAAATCAAGATTACAGATGGTAATTTTAACCTTTAAAATATAACTGGTTTTGAGGAATACAGGTTAGAAATAATCAACATTTTCGATTTTTAAGATCTTGGTAAGAAGCTGAATTTTGCATGGAAAAGTTCACAAAACCTTTTAAAAGGCGAAGAATTTTGTTCGTTTTTTTCTATCTGTTGCAATATTGTCTACACAAAAAAACGCATAATGTTTTAGTGAAGGTGTTTTGTGCCAACTAGATTATGTGATTCACAATATGAGTGTTTATCTATAGAAACAACGCCATCTTTAAACGAAAGTATTTTTCATAACGCAACGTTGACCTTGTGGTAACACGAAACAGTTTGTTTGTATTATTCATGTAATATTGATAATTACATACTTAATGTTATTTCACTCATATGGCGATTCAACGTGGAATGTGTATTGCAAGAAACAGATAGAATCCAAGTACTTCTAAACGCATTTCACCTTGCATTTATCTTGCCAATTCACTGAACAGTTGGACATAGTATAGCATTTACTTAACTCCGAAAAGATAGATTTTGACAATCTCGATGGTTACTTTTTTTCCAAATTGGGTCGGGCTCATTCATTATTTGACATTTTACTATGCTGTTATTTTCTATTTAATGCCCCAAGTAGCAATTGGTCGTTTAATAGGAACAGGGTGTTAAATAAGCACTTGGTATATTTAGGTTCGTATGTACTTTACTTTCATTTTGACGGAGCACACTGTGATTGTATTTATCCAAATGTTATCTCAGGAAGTCGGAATAACCATCACGTTTTAGTTAACATGTTTCAGATAATTGGAACACCAGATATGTTCTGTAAATGATCTTGAATAACGACATATGATACTGGCGATTGCAAAGTGGACAGTCAAGGGCCAGTGAAATACGAAATGAGTTATTCAACTTTGAGAGAATGTAATTGTGTATAAATTTCTTCCGGCGATTTGGGTTTGCACTATACGCCACGATAATTCGAGCCACGTTGAAAAATAATTCAATGGAAGTTCTACTGCAGGCGACTGTCGGGTTAACATGTGTATAGATGACACAATAGTATTCTCGCGTGCGTGTCCAGTGTGGACGAGATAAAGACAAATCAAGCCACTGCGCATTAATTTCCGCCAATATTAATTCGGGCCAACGTTAGAGACAGATCAGCGAATAAAAGAAGTGCAAAACAAGAGTGCCCGGGAGTCAATGTCTCGACGTAGGAAGTATAATCGATCATAGTTTATAATGTAAATTTCATAGACTGTGTTAGCGTATACACGTGCTTGTTTCAATAATACGCATTGATTGTTTACTTGGATTTTGCCATTTTTAGACGACAGTTTAACTAAATCACCTGTATGAAGTAATTTCTTAAACGACAGACCCGTTGATGCTTAAAGGTGCATTCTCACGGTGTAATTTGTAGCAACGATTTCAGGGGAATCCCCTTATTTGCCGAGTTTTGATTGGTCGACTGTTTGGTACTTTTGAAGTGTCCAATCAAAATATCGCAAATAAAGGGAATCCCCTTAAGTCGTTACTACAAATCGCAACGCGAGAATGCGCCTTTACCAATATCTCCGAACAGATCGGTGTGTACCATAAAATCTCAATCTTTTAAAGCTTGGTTAATAAAATGTTTATAGAACAACTAATTAATCAATTAATCAACCAATTAACCAATCGGTAGGTCGGTCGGTCGTTCGGTTCGTCCACTCATGTTAATTAGAGTATGTCATCATAATTGTGATATTTTACATTATTTGAACTGTCGTCTATATAAGTTCGAAGGTATACACTAATTATCAAAGATATGGTATAACTGTATCGACATGCCTCTATAGCAACGTTATATATAACTTATTAATTGGGGTAATATGTTTGATTGAGTCCTATGGCCCAGAAGAAGATACAGTAATGACATTGTAATTAGTATCAGGCGACAGTCCAGCAGAGAAGAGGATCACAAAGACATGTATATGCTATGAAACACTGACAAGTTATTGTGTCCTTTCTAGACGTTTTTACAACAAATTGATTATTTGTTTTGTTGCTTTTGGCTGGCTGCATGGTTCTTAGATGCATTCGCCATCCTTGACATATCGAGTTAGAGTGCTTCCACGCTTGTATTCACAGCGTGTGTTAGATTCTCCAATAAGACATGAATGGATGTTGACCTAGACTGCATGGAATGGCTGGCAAATTCGATTTACAGCTCATAGAGAAGCATAGATATAAACATCAATCACAAAGAAGGTGATGTGTGCTTATGAAATATGTGATCAATAAATCTCTTTATTAAGTCCATGGGGTAATTCTATTCGGCGACCATGGAATGCATTTATAGTTATCTGGTGTGTGTGTGGTATTCCTGCTTGCTGGCTAATTAACAACGGGGAAGGTTTGTGTTTCGAGGTCAGATTCTGGTCAAGGTTAGATCCAGGTACCGTCATTGCATAGCGTATGCACTACTGATGCTTCATCAAAAAACGTCCTGTAGATTGAGATTTTTTTATCCAAAATGTACAGAAAGTAAAATCTTTTCAAACGGAATCAACGTGAAAAACATCTGTAGATATAACTATAACTCATCAATTTTTGCCTGCATATAGTCCAAAACTGTCTCGGGCAACCAGCTATCGAAGTTCTCCCGCCACCTAATGTGCCTTTTTTTCGCTCACAATCATCTGGCACAAGGAAAAGTCCCAATGTCAGAATCTGTGTAACCGATAAAGGACCATGGGAGTCGGGTACACACAAGTGCTATCAAGGGTGACCTAGTCAAGTCTTACCGACTAGAGGGATACAGCGACGTCAAAACAATTCTCATTCATATCAGTAAAATATATGACATCAAAATAAACACGACAAACAAGAGTTAGAACGTGTGTCCTATGTTCTATGCCTACGCAAATTTTAAATAATCGTTGTTAACTTTAAATGTCGTAAGTGGCTATGTTTGAATTAAAATTAGATTCACCATAATTTCTCAACCGGGAAATAACAATAACCTCGATATCGTGAACGTTAGTTTCATGCTGTGTCGCATGTTATATGCACAGATCGAGTTTTATTACGTAATTGTCTGCTGCTTGTAACTTTTACCCCGCATGTGCAGTGGAATGGAGAATAACAGGGAATACAAATTTTTGTACAATTTACATAAGCGAACAGTTGCCTCTGGGCCTTATGTTAGTCAAGTGAAAAAAAACCGCCCTAAAGTATCTTATACTAGATATGTATACCATAAATCAGTTCCATGACGTTCAAAGTGGTTCATTTTATCAAATAATTGAGCAAATAATAACCAAGGAACACATAGTTGGGTTTTGAATAAGACATGAGGAACATACGAGTCGGAAAAGAGAACTGCCCGCACTGCGACAAAATCCTATACAAAATGGCTACATGTTAAAATTACCCACAATCGAACTCAACGCTAAATCAACTACCGATCAACACATGATTAATTCATGGCAAACATAATTATTTGCGTTGTTTAAACGGGACGAATTACCTTGAAAAGAATTTAACATTATGCTACGTCCCAAAAACAGATAGAGATTTACAGACAACCCCTCCGATACGACTCAACATGGAAATAACTGGCTCGACATAATATAGTGTTGGGAACTTTCTAGCTCACATCCTTAATGCCAGAGGACAAAATAACTACAGTACGCAGGAAACTTGTAATTATGCCAATTCCTCAACAACAGGTCGATCAAGGCAGCATTTGACGAAAAGATCTGTTCGCCATTGGATTGAACGCTTAACAAAACTATTAATATCATCCTTGTCAGAATATATAGAGAGAATACTATGAAAAATGTATCACAAAAAACATACCCTTAAAAAACGTATCCGAGAGACCTGTACCAAAACCTGCATGAGGATGGTAGTGTTGTCTGGTGCAACAATATACTGATAGAAAAACCATATATGAAAGTTGAAAAGCTTCCTTACTAAAATCACACATTACCCAAGCACTAAGAGCGTTTATGCTCTAATAAACCTAAATGTAATATTGAGCTATACTAAATCCCCATTTGCTTGCCAGAGAATTTGTTTAATTACAGTCACCTCCAAATGGTTGATCCGGAAATCAGTTGGCCTACCCATTGGCAAACTACCAATACGCAACCTGATCATCCAGTTTGGCCTCCAGAATTTATTTGTAAAACAGATATATGTCTAAACAACTAGGATAGCTTAACACGGCAATGATAAAAGCCTTAGGGATTACATAAAAAAAACGATATAAAAAAGACATATTTTCCTTGCCCGAGAAGCTAAAAAATACAGAACCCCTTTCTGTTTGGGATCTTAAATGGTCTTACACAAGTATGCTGCATCAGTACCTCAATTAAAGTGTTACTTTATTCTGACTGGGGTTTAACGCCGTAATCACTAACTTAATCATTTAGGTATTTCACTTATATGACGACTGATTGTCCATTCCACACTGTTCCTTTCTTAAATGAGGGAGAAATCTGTCAAGAAACCGTGTAAAAACACCCTAGCGATTGTCGGAGCCACATTGTTTGACCTTCTCATATACATGATGGCTGGCAGGCGGACTCAAACCGTGAATGGTGCAGCGAATTGGGATTAGTAAACATACGCTCTAACCGCTAAGCCACTGCCACAAGCCTTAATTTTACCCGATATATTTAAGGCCTTGCTGGACCCTTGGTAGATTTTCAGAGCACCTGTACATGTTGTATTTAATCCAACATACAGAAGAGTTTAAATCAGAACCATATTTATCTATATATTTTTGGAAAGCTTGAATACTCAGGATTACAAACATGGTGAAAATCTTTATATTGTTTTTAAAAATAGTGAAAAATGAGTAAATGTCAACAGAAAAAAATAGAGTGCAATTTTCATGGTTTATTTCATGAAGTGCAATAATGATAAGACTTAATAGATTGGTTGACCTATAAGAATAGTCCTTGAACTAGTAAAGTTCTGTTTTTTCTGTCCCACTTTCGAAACTCTAAAAATGTCAAATACAACTTTCAGAAAACATTTAAACAATTCAAGGACGAACTAATAAAAAATGAAACACCTTTTACTACATCGCATTGTGCTCTTAAGAATGGGACAGAATTTCTAACATGAATAGTTTTCTAGAAATACGCCAAGGAAAATGTAAAGTCTGCTTTAAAGTGAAGTGCCAGAAACGGCCACTTGCCATATGTTCAAGGGAAACTAAATTATAGGATCAAATTTAGCCGTTTGTTATTAGAATTTAGAAGTATTTTTTTCACCAATTTATAGTTTGAATACTCAACTTACAATACTCCAAGTGATACAAAAAATTGGTTCACTTTGATCCCAAGGGGTCAAGCAAGACCTTAAGCTCCTCGTCACCTGTTCATACCATCACCATTCACTATATGGCCATTGTATTATTTGTTCAAGAGGCATGTAAGTAGTTTAGTTGATGTGCTAAACATAACACAAGGCTTTGTGGATAACATCTTCAGGTTTATTAAGGGTACGGCGTTTCAGTGTCTTTTCAGACATCGTTCACAAGCATATAAACAGTTGTAGCACATTAGTATCTATATTATTTTCGAGCTAATAAAACATGTCTATACAGTGATTGGCTTGTGTGGAACACAGCTAGCGACAACGGATCTCGGAGGGTGATTGTGAAGACAGACTGATCTCTTACATGGCTGCTATTACTAAAGATAATGAGGGGTCAACTCCAGGTTAAGATACATAATAGCGTCTATACATAAGCCCTAGTCCTTTGTTGTTATATGTCATGAGTTTTGATTGATTGTAATAATCACTTCTACCTTTATTCTACACGTCGAGTTAGTTTTGCTTTTTTTTTCTTACTTATGTACAATTCTTTTTCACATATTTGAAATTCTTTTTTACAAAAGTAAAATAAAACACAAAACCTAACTATTTCATCTATGTTAAAAAAAATCTCACATATGTAAAATTAACTTTTATTTTAGAGTTACACTTATCAAAAAACTGATAAATGATTTCTCCCGAAAGCAAGAGACAGTATCCAACCTTTGTACTCCCATCGTTTTGTCGGTCAGGAAATGGCCCAGGAGCAGCGACGTTACAACAACAGCAAAGCAAAGCGCAGACGATGACCTACATTATCTATAGGTCATTGAGAACAGACTGCCAAAAGTCGAAGACTCTCATATATTTACAGCCAACAACGACTGAAACACAAAACCATATATTATATTGCGAAAAATGCTAATAATGGTGACAAATAAAGAGTGAATATTATATCAGGCGACCGGGTTATTCTTATTCAGTAGTTTTATTGTAGTCGACATCATTTTATTTTCCCAACGAATCAGATGTAGCAAGGCTCACAACAGAATCGATCGCAAGTTAAGGCCTGTAAAACATCCCTCATTTATTCTTCAATAGAAAATAACAAGAGGGTGAATGTGATTCTTATCAGATCGTACTTTTTGCACAATTGTATTGCCGCTCTATACAGGCTATGTGAAAGATAATTCACATATGTGTAAAAGAATTTCACATATGTCGAGTTTTTCTATTACTTTTCTTCACGCTTAATGTGTTTATAAATGTCTCTGCTATATCGAATAGATCAATCTAATTAAATCCGATCTCAAAAAGCTTGAATGGATTAATTGTGTATTTTAAATTTAATTAACAACATTTTTTTTATAATTGAATGAAAAGGCGAAATAGAGTTTTATCTATTGCATTAATATTTT
>JARFOD010097829.1:0-16902 GCA_031763545.1 Mopalia muscosa
TACTACATGGTAACGCACAAACGTTCCTTATTATGTACTAATAAATGATAACTCAGCTGCTCTTCCTCTACTACTAATATATTCAACTGTACGTTGTACGTTAGGCCTACTAAAGATTTTGACTTTTTGGGAAATTCAAATATTTAATCTTAAAGAACGTCTGGTCTGGTATATATACTGGTATTGCATTACTGAATTCCGTGCTTGGGGTCGCCTTTTTGTCGAGATTTAAATGGACAGTTTTTGCAGATATCGCGGTGAGGTTTTTGATAGGCTTCCCAATTAAAGTGTTTTTAACGAAGCATCGACAATAAAAATTTGCAATAGCCTAGGCCTATGTAAGTGTAAAACACCAATCGTGTAAATACAAAATAAATCATAATGGCCTATATTGTAGGTAGGCCCTACTATAGCCTATAGTATAGTACTATATCGTAATGTTGGTAACTTTGGAATAATATCAGAATATATATTACAATATTCTTTAGGCCTATTCTGGTTGTCCAGCTTATGTCGATCTCGGGTATTATGTAGACATCATGTAGAGGTAATGGGACTCCGACTAACTAAATACTGTAGGAGACCCGATAGAAGCTCAATCAAATAAGTCCAGACAGAAGAAAACAAAGGAGTAATTGGGGTAGATAAACGGTGCTTTTCTTCCTTTGAGTTCTGTCCTAGTGCACATTGCGTCAGGACAATTCACTCGTAGAGCCCTTGTCAAGTCCAATTACAAACGAGATGAAAAAGACATTACCAAGGCAAAAGGAACGTTTAATCAAGTAAGGCCAGACTAAGCTATTAGGCATGTCCTAATTGGCAGAAGATTAGACAATTAAATATGTGTATATGTTTACCGATTACCAAATATATAGAGTTAACTTACGCTTGTATTTTTTTCTCGAACGTTTATATTTATGATAAAGAAAAAGTACGTATAGGCCTATTTCTCTGTTCTGCAGGAAGGCGAGGGCAATTTAAGAACCAAAACAAAACATTCCTGTACATTTAAGAATACAAGGGCCAAAATGTACGAGCCTTTCCCATTCTACTAGTGCTGTAATTTGAGGTAAAAACGTGGCAAAAGTTTAATTGGACTATTGTAGAAACAAGCAGCCAATCAGAAAGACGTTTACACATCGTAGTCAACAACGAACAAGCGTGGCGCCACTAACAATAACGTGTCTGTGAAGATGTAAGGACTTGGTAATGGGAGCATGATTGTGCATGTATATAGGATATAGCCTACAGTATTTTCGTTAAATACTAAAAGACACAAAAATTATTCAAGGATATAGCCTAGTTTTCATCCTATTTGTTTATACCGCCTCTTTCATTCAAATAGATTTTTTTGTTTGTTTGTTTGTTTGATTGGGTTTTAATGCATACACAAGGCTATTTCACTTAAAATGAATACCGTTTGTCCCCCGCGATTGCCAAAACCACATCTTATGATTCACTCATATCTGATGGTCGACTGACGGACTCGATCCCGTGAACGGCAAATTGGAGTAGGATTAGGAACCGCACACGCTACCACTAAGCCACGGACGGCCGCTGGCCCATTCAAATGGAAGATCCAATCAGATTGGGTAGGGTAAAGAGAGGTCATCCGAAAGTACACTCTATAGCTATATATATATAACTCTAGGTTTTCTGTCTATGAAAGCAAGATGGACTGTATGCTTCAGGCAATATCATACAGTTTGTACTTAGCCCTTGAGGAACATTAATTTTCTAACAAAAGAAAACCTTTTCCATTTGACGGTTGTGTTAGTGATCTTTTAATAGTACATGGCAATCGATCAACCAATCAATAAATCAATCAATCAATCAATCAACACCCAATAAATAAATTAATTAATCTGTTATTGTACATAGCACGAAAATGACCATCGTCCGTATGTATGTCCTTATGTATGGCCATCGTTTTTTATGGGTTTTTTTTTAAATGGAATATCCCCGGATAAACAATGAAGATAACCTAAAATACTACTACGAAGTTTTTTCTATTATTATAAACAATGCAATAAAGTAACCAAAACCTTTGTTAGCTGTTTTTTTTATATACTTTTTTTTTTATGTGTGGCAAAAATATCTTTTCTCAAATTTTCTCAAATTTCTCAAGCAAGGAGTAGTGTCACATGGAAAATCGGTAGTCATAAGTGAAATACTAATGAGTAAAACGTTGAACCCCAATCAAACAAACAATATAGGTCATGAAGACTCCACATTTGGTAACACAGGAGTAGTCTTGTTCTTTTAATATTCTTATTAATTATTTGATCATAACTATGGATATTTAAAAAAAGGGGAAAACTAATGAAGCTCCAACTATGTTACATACTGCAATATTTATATAAGAGACGAAGAATACACCTCCTTTCTGTCATTTTATATCAATTTTGTTTATAACCGTTAAATTGGCAAATGGGAGATTACCCTGTTGACTGCAATTCGATGGCAATGCAGTCATAAGGCAATTGAGGTATAATCTAAAATTTGGAATTCTGCGTGGTCCAGTTGCTGAGATATCGTATAAACGAGGGTGTATCACATGTCTAAGCGCAATCAATCTTACTATAACACGGTTAATCGGTCACTTTGGGATCACAAACTCATTGTAATGAATCAGAATTTCAAATTTGAGGATTTACAGCTGTTTTGTTCTCCAGCTACATATAAAGCTATATGATAAAAAAACACGTACATGACGACGATAATATCCCAAGGCCAATTATTGGTCAAGGTGAACAAATTTTCGAACTAGACGCAAAAGAGAAAAGGGATCATGTTATATTCAAATACTAAGCCAGAACAGCCAGCGACGTTATTGGGAAGAAACCAGGTTTAGGTTTCGTCCTTTAAGATTTCTAATTTCATGTTATGTCACATTGTTTTTTCGTTCAGCTCCTCGGCAAGGTCCTTATCAGATTAATTTTAAATGAGCCAAGTCTAAATTAATAGGCCTACGTTCAAGCAGCGAGATCAGTGAATGTTCTGGCAGTATAAACGATCTCATGTAAACAGGACGACGTAATTCAACAAGACTCTGATAATGTCATATTTTTTTTCTTTTTTGTATATTGATTTAGATTTTAATCAGACATGTAATTGCGCCATGTGTGGTTTCGAGATTACTCAGGATTGCCTCCTTATATAATGCCCATTACCTGGAGAAGATGTTTTTAAATCCCAATTCTCTCCAAAAAAAATACGACCCAAATTAAACCTTTGCTGACTATACAAGCCTCATTTTTTCACGAAACTGTCTTTTTTTCAATAAATGAAAAATCATAAGAAAACTTTCAAATTAAAATTCGCAAGTATAACTAGAAAAACAACCTGAGTATAGTTATAGCCGTTCCACTACTGTAAGGTTTTTTAAAAATATGCTCATAATTCCATTTAAATTGATCATCTTTTTCTACTTTTGTTTAAGAACTTTTTTTCTTCAAATAGCCAAAGAGTAAATGTTACGGTGTTTATCACCTTTTTGGTGTAATATGCAGCGTCGGCCGTATTGTTTGAGAAACCTAGTTAAATACAACCACATCTATGATATCAACAGAAAAAGCAAAGTTGGAGGTTTATTAACTGAATTTGAGTGATGACGATTTCGGTTTATATTACATTTTTGAAATATGTCCGTGAATTTGTTGTCAGGTCTTGTGGTTACAATATACATGCATACGTAAATATTGCTAAATTATGCAATGGTGCACGGCCATTTTGTTTTATTAAACATGATAATATCCATACCAATTCGTCATCTTTATAGAAGAGAAACCACAGAGCGAGTTTCAAATGATCATGTTTACAGCACGGAGGCGCCATTACCGTCAACATTTCAATATTATGCAATGGTTATATTGTTTCGCTTATGCATGCAGGTGAAATGCAATCACATCCTTCATCTTAAGACAAAAAAGCTAAATTCCAAGTTAATCGGTGAATTTTTTCTCAAGCTATCATGTTAACAATACAGAAGAGTGAATATTGTACAATTATGGAGTGGGGCCTTTTTTATTTGGAGAAATTGATGAAATGCAATCCCATCTGTTGTCTTAAAAGGAGGAGGCTATATTTCAAGATTTAAGAATATCCTTGAATTTGTCACAGAGTTATGGTGTTCACCACATATACAGTTATGAATGTTGTAAAATAATGCACAGGTGACCATGTTGTTTTGCGGAACTTGGTGAAATTCAATTCCATTCACATTTTAAAGGCAAAAAGCTATCTTCAAAGTTTGAAGTTATTCCGTGAATTTATTCGCTATACTTATCATGTTCACAACAAACCAGCATGAAAATTCTATACAAAAAAATGTAATAACAACCATTTTGTCTTCCAGAATTTGGTGAAAAGCAATCCCATTTGTCGTCTTATATCAGGAGGAAGCTATACATACCAAGTTTGAAGTTAATCCGTAAATTCATTCTATCGTGTTCAAAAAAACATAGTGGCATGGATATGCTAAAATTATGTTATAACAGCAATTTCGGAATTTGGTGATTTGAAATATACCACCCGTCGTATCAACAGGCGGGAGCTACATACCAAGTTTTAAGTTAATCGGTAAAACTGTTTTCAAGCTATAGTCTGTTCACAAGCATTTGTGACGGCCAAACGTCGAGTATAGCATTTCTAAGCCCGACTAGCATTTCTAAGCACCCCCCCCCCCTCCCCACCCCCACCCTACTATAGTATATGGTGTACAAAAAGGGGGGCAGAAAAATAGTGAGT
Source organism: Mopalia muscosa (assembly GCA_031763545.1). Lineage (NCBI taxonomy): Eukaryota > Metazoa > Mollusca > Polyplacophora > Chitonida > Mopaliidae > Mopalia > Mopalia muscosa. The sequence continues at coordinate 4,750 of JARFOD010097829.1, forward strand.
TTCACCATCGGTATGCCGTTTCAGACGAGCTCTTGATTTTTAATTCAACTCAAATGGGCAGGGAATGTATATTCTTGAAGTTATACATGTAGTATATAACTGTCTTGTTCTGTGAATTAGTTTAACAGCTCAAATATTGAAGTTGAGGCTATAGGTGTTGTTTGGTTACATGCCGACATGATGTGGATGTAATCGGCACACAACCGAAAATAACACAAGGAGAGTCTCAATAAAATATTGCCGGAAATATTAATCAATGATATTCTGAAGGAAGATAAAGTGTGTATCAACCGACCACGACGTATCATCATGTGGGGCGTTTTTTAAAATTACTTTGCGGCATGTCAAGGCAATTACGTGACAAAGATTAACAGTTAATAAATTCAGATAAAATGATACAACAGATGTTTAAGAGACAAAACAAAAGATAAGCATTGCAAGAATCCGATGTCCGCCTTCAATCTTATAAGTTAATGGGATCAATTAGTTTCGTTTGTTCTTGAAAGACAAAAAGGTCCATACATGTATTTCTAATAAGTTCAATACACATCAAGCTAATTAAGGTATTGTCTTATATTTCAAAAATAGTTCAACGTCGTGTTATCTTGATTAAGTTCTACGTGAGTTCATCTTAATGCAGGGTTTTATACGTACTGTATAACAAGTTTTACGTCAGCTCGTCCTTATTATTGTACAGGTATATGCATTGCATAAACTAAAACGTTTGGAGGTTCAGTATTTACTGAATCGCTATAGTTTAGTGTACATTGAATGACGGTGGTTGAAATACACAGTAAACAATGGAGATGGTTTAAATACACAATAACTGATTGACTATAATTGTACATGTACTAGTATGCATTGCGTTCATTGTTATAGATAACGCACACCAAGTTTCCGAGGTTCAATATTTCTGAATCATCATTTAAGTGTACATTGAATGACGGGGGTTAAAATACACATTAAACAAGGCGCGCATGCTAAAGCTTTTTATAAAGTATGAGATAGTACCTGTGACATTTAATTGCATAACAATTATTTTCCGATAATGGGCCCATAGATGGGTATATTTTTTAAACATGGCAATGGACCAATGCAAGAAAACCCTTGTTTAGCCAAATGTATGCAGACATTCGACAGGTCTGTATATGGTATAGACATTTTGTGAATTGTAGAATGAAATTCAGTAAACGAATCAAGACGTCACGCCATTTTTTGTAAGACCGTAATACGTCTATAACTCTTGAATAAAACTGATAACAGGGTTACTTAAACAAAATTTACTTTTACACTGTAATATGTTGGTGATCATAGTAACTCCAACCATAATGCCGTGCACTAAGCACAACTCTTGCAGTGTAACACATTCACATATGCCGTTAGAAGACAAGGAGAATAACGATCTCGATTTATCCACTTTACAAGCACATAAGTCTCAGACAGCTAATCCAGTATATTGTCCGAGCAAAGGGCAAACCCGATGGAGAAATACTCTGGAATAAGATGGTTAGAACCAGATAGAACACCTACAGCAGGGACACAGGGATATAGACTCAAATATATTTCGGGTATTTAGCATAGACTTTCCAGTTTTCTTATAGGTTAATGTTCACAAGTTATACCTGTTTCCATTTACCCCGCTATAATCATATTGACCAGTAATGTTTTCGGTGCTAGTTTTGACATGGGTGGTGTGTGTTTTTATGGATACATACACTGTTGTTGAATGATCGGTGGAATTTGACTGTCGGTGAGACAAACTGAAAAAAAGTAGTTTGTCTTCGCGACAAGGGCAAGAAACGTCACGACAACTGGGCAATAATCTTCTGGGCAGTTGTCTTCAGAGAAATAGTCTTCGGATAAGTTCTCCTTCTGGACAGTTGTCTTCAGAGAAATAGTCTTCGGATAAGTTCTCCTTCTGGACAGTTGTCTTCAGAGAAATAGTCTTCGGAGAAGTTCTCCTTCTGGACAGTTGTCTTCAGAGAAATAGTCTTCGGATAAATTCTCCTTCTGGACAGTTGTCTTCAGAGAAATAGTCTTCGGATAAGTTCTCCCTCTGGGCAGTTGTCTTCAGAGAAATAGTCTTCGGAGAAATTCTCCTTCTGGTTAGTTGTCTGCAGAGAAATATTCTTCGGAGAAAGTTCTCCTTCTGGACAGTTGTCTTCAGAGAAATATTCTTCGGATAAGTTCTCCTTCTGGATAGTTGTCTTCAGAGAAATAGTCTTCAGAGAAATTCTCCTTCTGGACAGTTGTCTTCAGAGAAATATTCTTCGGAGAGGTTCTCCTTCTGGACAGCTGTCATCAGAGAAATAGTCTTCGGAGAAGTTCTCCTTCTGGACAGCTGTCTTCAGAGAAATAGTCTTCGGATAAGTTCTCCTTCTGGATAGTTGTCTTCAGAGAAATAGTCTTCGGAGAGGTTCTCCTTTTGGACAGCTGTCTTCAGAGAAATAGTCTTCGGATAAGTTCTCCGTCTGGATAGTTGTCTTCAGAGAAATAGTCGGAGGAGCAGATTTAACGAAGCGACGGTCGTAGCAGCGTGACATCAAGGTAATTGAGCAATGTTTCGGAATATTTGGACCATATAAAAGAATTAGATTTCCAAGAAGATGACGTCAAGGCCATTGCCAATTGATCCAATTTCACAAAGCTATTGGTCGTAAAAACTCGTCACGGATTATGTTGGCTCATCTGTAAGTCATTGTGAAGCATCGAATAGAGACGTTAATATCTTTTTACTATTACTATAAAGATTCTACGCGTCTTTTGAAATTGAATAATGTAACCAATATGACTTTTATGTATTTACAACAACAAGGTTATAAGACGACTTCAAATGACCGACCAAGACTAAGGGTCACCAGAGATTAATACCAGACTGCTATACAAGCACAGTCTTCTTACTTGTTGTGTACAGATCTCATAAGCATACACACATACACACTTCGATGAATGGGTGTGTATTTGCTGTAAAACAATCTTAACACAAAATCCACCTGTTATGTACACTGCACAGAAAGGTGGGAGAGGGTCAACTTCTGCAACTTTCAACGTTCAATAGCGCCAATATATTACTTACCAGATTAATCTTGAAATATTTAGTTCTACAGGGTCAGCGGGTGCTTAATTAACCACTCTTGTTGATGTGTTTGTTTGTTTTGTGACCGTGCATACCCGTATGTTAACATATAGCACAACTTAACATGGGAAGTTTTTTGCTCTATTGCAAAGAAAATCTCGAGGGAAATCTCTGCCCAGCTATACGGCACCAAAATTTAAGTCACTGTTTAAAGTTTTTTTAATAAATATAATCTTCTTTTTAAGGTGTAAAATATATTAGAGATGCTCAACGTTTTGGCTTTCTTGCTGAAGGTGTGCCTGGGAGTTGAGCGGAATAAAGCAAAGCTTTCAACTTTAAATTGTTAATGTTCACTTTTTAAATACATTTTGTCTCACTTAACCTAAATGTCTAATTAGTCAATATAATCTTGGGAATACTGGAGGTCGATGGGCAAAGTCTGCTTTATGACCCTTATACCCAACACATATTAACATGTCCTCGTCCTCCTTCGAATAACACGGGCCTCTAATGCTCCGTACAATTGATAAGATTCTACCTTATCGTGTCGTCTGGTAATAAGCAGAGATGATATCGAGGTAATTGGGGCAGACGAACAAAACACAATAAGAGACAGCCAGTAGTTTAATCAAATAAGTTCAGGCAGAAGAAATCGATGTCTTCTTTAGGATGGATGTTTTTTTTAGTTCTCTCGATGCACATATTGCGTCAGAGTAATTCTGTCTTGTAGAACAGAGCTTTTCTCTTTCTCTTTAGAAGTTAGACATCTCTTTACGCACGCCCATTGTTATAGAGTATAACCTTGGATATAGTATACTATATCCCAGGTATAACGTAGGCCTACGATATTTTCATTTCTATCAAATGCTGGTGAAACAAATTCTAGCTTTTGTATAGGAAAATTAAGGAAGACTTCTAGTATGTGTCTAAAGATAAAATTTATTTGATTTTTTTCGAAAGAATAAGCGAGATTGTAGATTGTGCGCTTTTTTAAAGACAATGCTAGCAATCTCTTCCCATTTCTTTAAAGTTAAGCGACTATAAATCAGTTTTGGCGGCAAATTAGAGACATTGACAAATTCAAATACTATACCAGTCAGAACAAGTCTTAGTGTTTGTAGGAACGAATGAGATACCAATTACGTTTTATGCCATTCCTCTTTCTGTACCGCTGATCTTCAGCGAGTTCCTAACCGGATTAATTTGGCTAGTTTCATTTTGAAAGTAAGATAAACGATCCAGTGTAAACAAGATGGCGCATAATTGGTTAATCAAAAGGGGCATGGATTTTGGATTTGACATTTATTCAGACTGGAGTAAATCAATAATCGTTTATGTTTTTTTTTTGTTGATGTCTCCGGTATATCGTTCTTTACACAATTCCAGACACTTGTATTACGTAACTCGCGGTTTTGAGATAAGTCAAGATGCCGTTATAAAGGTCGTACAATGGATAATATGTTCTTATCCCAAGGAACCCCAATGTTGTATATTATCAGTCTTAAATTCTGCCGTTGGTATTGGGAGTTTTTTTTCTCAGGAATTTAACAAATTATAACAAGAGATTGGACACAGATTACAAATAATATTTTTCGTATACAAACTTATAAGGGTGGTTTAATAAAACTCGTGGATATTGTCATCAAAAACATCACGCAGTTTAAGATGTTCAAACTCTTGACTCATAAGTTAACACACAAAAAAAAAACAAACAGATTAAGCATTGACGTCCATGAACAGAACCGTGGGTTACTAAAGCCAGCAGTCTGTTTTACTGGTATGCTAAATTTCAGATGAAACTTTTTCAAACTGTAGTAATATTCCCACATAAAGGTGCCACAAATCGTGCATGATTTAACTAGCTTTTGAGCACCCTGTTGTATTATAACATAAGCATGTCAAATTTACACACTTTATTGTTCTTCTTGTGATAAACAGGAGGCCTGTCCAGAGATTGTATATCCGAGTTAAACCCTCGAGTCAGTTGTCCTCCTATGAGGAGAAATTACAACATTCAAATGTTAAAGCTGTCTGAATCGTGCTGTTTAGTACTGTAGACAGACATGATGTGGACGTATAACTGGTAAATTCAAACAGAGGGAAATAACACAATAGAGACCGGAACAGCTTAATATAATAAATCGATGACATTCAGGAAAAAGATTTTCTGTACACAGTTTGAGGAAATCAAATCGGTGTAATGACATTCTCTATAAAATAAAAATAAAAATGATTCAGTCAAAATCCAACAGTATCAAAATTGACTTTGCAAGGGACAAGTCTTCCGGTAACAGAAATGTGGGGCTTTTCGTTGGCTGGGAAATATGCCTTCATATGTAAGGAATGTCAAGGATATAAACTTGACAAGACCAACAGCTATATTGACTTCGGCAAAAGTTATAAACGATTATTAAGATGGTTCTATTCTATATCGATATGTAATTTATGAGACAAAATTGCTTTGCTTGAGCTGGAATCGGTAAATATAACGTTGATCAAACCTGGCCTGTGCGTGACATGCCTGGACATGAAAAACATACCTTTTTTTACTGACAAATGTTTATTTTATTGAAAAATAAGTTAATTGGTTTGGGAAATTTTATCATTCAAATAGATGGAAAAGTTTTGTGAAATGATCGAGTATAACGTTTGAAGCAATGGTAGTGAATACAGCAGCCATTGTTATCTAATTTAGTGTACATAATGGGTGAAATGTAGAACTTCATACATCAGCTCTTTGTCAATTTGCGACCAGTTCTTCTTGAATACGTACAATTGTAACTTTTCTTGAATTTACTTGTGTATTTTTGACAATCAGCTGTATACGCTGGTATATAAGCTATATTGAAACCCTCGATGGGCAATACATTTTCAATTATTATTGGAATTGATAAAATAGTTTGAAAAGCCACCTTTCTCGGTCGGATTCTTACATGGTTTTTTAGTTAAGCATAAAAGGGTCACTTCTCTCTGTCAATACCTCCATTGTCACTCCGATAAACCTGGTTGGATTCTCATTATCGTGGTCTCACCAATACGTGATGTGCGGGTTACATTCGAGTGTCTCTATGTATCGTAAAACCTTATATATATATGGAATCAATTTTTTGGTAGGTTTAGGTTAAATTCTATGTCGCACATGAAAGACTGACTGCTTATTTTTGTTGCTTCGTCTCTGTACAAATGTTAACTTGAATATATATTTTTAAAGTCGGTAAAAAGCGGTGTTTCGATAGACAGGAAAAATTATGTTGATTGATAAAGTAAGTCCAGTGAGAGCTATAAGTGGGATGTGTCTATTATTAAGAGTAATATGTGTAACTTTTGATTTAATCTGATAGTGCCACATAACCACATTTATACGATTATGTTAGTGTTCTCAGTTTCTCCAATCACAACGAGGTGCACTTTGCACCAGGCATTGCAGCGCTTTCAAATATACAATTAGAAGCACAGCTAGGACAGTCTAATCAAGCAGTCTGGCAATGAGCAAATCCCAATTGATAAATAATCTAGAATCGGATGGTAAAAACCACATAAAACACCTACATGGGAAATTTAACGACATGTCAAGACAGAAGAATGTATACTCAAATATATTTCGTCTATATAGCATAGATTTACAGGTTTGTATTATAGGTTAATGTAAACAAGTTACCTGGGTTGTATAGATTGATCAGCTCTGCTAGTATTTGCTATAACATAACAAGAACGGCGAGCGCGTTATCAAGTATAGTGCAGCGGATTTTGGTTTTTGCGTTATCAAGAATAATGGTATGTGGCACTGATGGCCGCACCACTTTAAATTAATTCAACCTATCAACACTTTTTTAAACCGCTGTCTCAAGTATATGAGACTTGGGTCCACTTTAGTACTCCATAACGTACAACCTTACTTTAGAAACACTGTACTAAATAACGCACAAACCAAAAACCTTACCACTACACGGGGTTACGCACAAGCCGTCCTTATTGCGTACTAGCAAATACTAACCGAGCTGAGCTGCTCGCTTTATATTACTCACCTGTTTCAATTTACCCCGCTATAAGTATGTGGACCAGTATGATCATTTTAATTACTTTGATAAAGAAACCCTGTTGTTGGATCTGTGGAATTTTATTGTAGGTGAGATAAATGGACAACGGGGTCATTTATGCTCGCGACAATGGGAGAAATGTCATCGTGACAATGGGACATTGTCCTTGCGATAATGGGATAAATGTCCTCGTGACAATGGGACATTGTCCTTGCGATAATTGGATAAATGTCCTCGTGACAATGGAGCAATTATCCTCGCGACGATGGGATAAATATCCTCGCGACGATGGGATGAATATCTTTGCGACAATTGCGTGATTGCCATTATGGACATTTGTCTTTAGAGAAATGCTTTGGAACAATTGTCGGTGGAGGAAATTTCACGAAGCATTCAACGGTCACAGAAGAGTGACATGGCAATGGAGCAGATTTCACGAAGCTAAGGTCGTACAAGCGTGACATGGCGATTGACCAATGCTTTCGGGATATTTGGATAATTGTCTTCGTATACAGCTCCAAAATATCAGTAACAGCTAAAAGTTTAAAAGAAAATCTTTTTCAGGTGTTAGATGCATTGATCAGAGATTTTGTTTTCTAATTAAACGTGCGCCCAGCTGTTGGTCGGAATAAAGTAAAGCTTTCAAACTTAAAATGTTTATGCTCTCTATTTAAATTTCTTTTTTCTTACTTTACTTCAATGATTAATTATTCCATCTAACTAAAAATTTTACCATTAAGGGCAGTCTTGGGAATACTGGAAGTGGATGGGCAAATCAATGTAAGTCGGTTTTATTACCCCTTACCCAAGACAAACTTAAATGTCCTTGTCCTTCTCGAAATAAAATGGACCTCTATAATGTGCTATAATCTTTACACGATTCAGGCTTATCGTGGCGTCTGGTCATGGACGTAATAGGGACTCAGACCAGCAAAACACAATAGGAGACCGGCCACAAGTTTAATCAAATATGTTCAGGCAGAAGAAATCGATGTCTTCCTTGGGATGGATGTATTTGGAGTTCTCTTATTACACATATTGCGTCAGAGTAATTCTGTTTTCTTTTTCAAAACAGAGCTTTTCTTTATCTCTTTTCGAATTTGGACAAAAAAGATTAAGTAAAAGTGTAATAAAATGTTAATCCAGACGAAGCTTTCCATTACGTTATTGATACAGATTATACATATTATATTGGAATGTGTTTCCGTACACTGGTTATTATGGAGTAACGTAGTTTCCTTTCTTTCTCTGTTCTTCGGCAAGATTCTAACTAGATTAATTTGGTTTGTTCAATTTTGGCTATAAGATAAATGACCCGCTGTTAAGAGGTTGGCGTAATTGGTCAATCGGCAAGGCTTATTTTTTGGATTTGACATCCGCTGAAGTAAATCAATATTCGTTTGTGGCTTTTTTGTCCCGAGTATTCGTCCTTGTATTGCGTAACTTACGTGTTTGAGATTAGTCAAGATGGCGGTCTTAATGGGCATAAACTGGAAAAGATGTTCTTATCCCAACTGACTCCTATGTTGTATATATTATCCATTATTGTCTTCTGCTATTGATATGGGGAATTTTTGTTAATTCAAGAATAAAACAAATTATGACAAGCCATTGGGCACAGACTACAGACGATATTTTTTCGAGAACTCTAACATTCCAAATTATACAGATGGTTGGTTATACAACCCTCGGAGGTTGTCACCGAAAACTGTACCCCTTTATATGAACTTTTGGCCCACAAGTTAACGCAATAGAACCAGATCAAGCCTTGGCGTCCATGAACAGAGCAGACTCAACCATGGGTTAATACGACTGTTTTACTGGTATTCTACATTTCAGACGAAACTTTTTCAAGCTTAAGTCATATTCCCACATAAAGGTGTTACAAAGCATGCATGATTTATCTAACTTCCGGATGCCCTGTTGTATTAATACATAAACGTCTAACATTTACACACTTGATAGTTCTTCTTGTGATGAACAGCAGACTTGTCCAGCGATTACATATCCCAGAGTTAAACCCTCGGGTCGGTTGTCGTCTTTTGAGGGGAAATTTCAACATTCAAATATTAAAGATGTCTGGACTTGTACACAGAGTATCATGTTGTTTAGAAATGATGGACATACAGACATGACGTATATATATTAAACGGGCAAACTTACGGACATAATGCAATAAAAGGCCGGGACAGCTTAATATAATACAGTCAGGCCTAACAACCTATGACATTCTGGAGAAATATTTTCTGTTAAACAGTTTGAGGAAATCGGAAAAAACAAAACGATTCAGGAAAAATCCAACAGTATCAAAATGAACTATATCAAGGACAGGTCTTCCGGTAACAGACATGTGGGCTTTTCGTTGTTTGGGAAACATGCCTTCGCCATTAGATGTACGATACGTCAATGATATTAACTTTCAAGGATCAACGCTATTGAAGTCGGAAAAAAGTAACAGACGATTATTTGGATAGGCCTATTCTACCGATACGTTATTTGGGAGACGAAATTGTTTTTCATGAGGTAGAACCCGCAAATATAACGTTAATCAAACTTGGTCTGTGTTTTACGCGACATGACGCTTAAGAAAAACAAGTTGATTGGTTTTGGAAGTCATTTCATTTCAAATTTTTGGGAAATTTTTGTAAATCATGATGAATTACAAGGTTTGAAGCAATGGAAACTATATATCTGCCATTGATATTTAATTTATTGTATACTATGAGCGACATTTAGAACTTCAAACATCACCATGTTGTCAATTTGCGCACACGCAGGTCATCTTGAAGACGTATCATTTCACCTTTTCTGGAACTAACTTTTGTTTGTATTTTTTACAACGTTTTCTTCTCCAGCTACATATAGCGATAATGGTGAAATAAAAGCGTATACATGACAACGATTATACTCCAAAAAGTTTAGAACTGGACGCAAAAGAGTAAAAGTACATGCTTAACCTATATTCACATGTTACACCAGCCAGAAGAGTCAGTCACGTTATTGGGAAGAAAACAGGTTTTGGTTTTGTCTGTTAGGTTTCCGATTTCGTGTTATGTCGCAGCTTTTATTCGATCTGTTCCTCAGCAGGGCCCTTGTCAGATTTATTTTAAACGAGGCAAGTGTACACAAATTGGCCTAAACGTACAGACAGTGATATAATCGATCTCGTGCAAACAGGGCGATGTAATTAGTTAATCGACAAGTCTCTGATTATGACACTTTTTTGTATATTAATGTAGATTTTAATGCGCCATTATGCGGGTTTGAAATTAGTCAATATTGCAGCCGTAAAGTGGCCATTTACAGAAAAACATGTAATATGTAATATTGTTTTTTTTAATCGTCTGCAAAAAGCCCAGTGTTTCAAAAGTGAGGAAAAATTGTATTGACGAATCAAATACGTCCCAAGAGAGGAGATGTCTATATCGAGATGTCTCTTCATTTTGATGATACAGAACTAAAACGGCTAACTCTTGATTTAAGTTGATAACTGTGTTACATTAACACATTTTACTTCTGCACTGTGAATATGTTGGTGTTCTAAATTACTCGAACCACAATCCCCTGCACGGTGCATGCACAACGCAGTTTAACGCATTCAAATATACCATTAGAAGCCCAGGGCAGAACTATATAACTATCTCACATTTATCCACTTTAAACGCACGTAAGTCTCAGACAGTTAAGCAAGTGGTCTTGTAATTAGCAAACCCGAAGGAGAAATAATCTGGAATAGATGATTAGGACCAGATAGAACACCTACATAGAGAATTGAACAATATGTCCAGACAGAGGATATATCCTCAAACATATTTCCTATATTTATCATAGACTTATAGACGCTTTCTACATATAGGTAATATTAGCCTTTTTCCATTTACTAAGCTATAATTAGGTTGACCAGTTATCTTTCGGTGCAGCTATTGACATTGGTGGTGTGATGTTGTTGATTAAAATAAAAATTACATGCTAGTTTTACAATTTTACGTATATGGCTCAAAACTTTCCGTAACCCCTAAAAGTTTAGTTTCAATCTTCTTTTCTGGTGTAAAATGTATTGCTCAGCGTTTTTGTTTTCTAATTGACCGTGTGCCTAGGTGTTAATTGGGCGGAATAAAATAAAACTTTCAACTTTAGGTTGTTAATGTTCTCTATACAAATTCAATTGTTCTAATTTTACTTTAATGAGTAATTATTCCATCTTACATAAAAAGTTCCTTATATATAAGGACAGTCTTGGGAATACTGGAAATGGATGGCCAAATCAATGTAAGTCGGTTTAATTACCCCCTATACCCAGCACTAACTAAATTGTCCTTGTCCTTCTCCAAAAAATATGGACCTCTAATGTGTTATACTTTATAAGATTCTTTCTTATCGTGCCATCTAGTAATATGCAGCCAAGATCATAGAGGTAATTGGGACGAATAAAACACAATAAGAGACGGCCACAAGTTTAATCAAATATGTTCAAAAAGAAGAAATCTTCTTTGAGAAGGATGTTTTTAGAGTTCTCTCATTGTGCACATTGCTTCAGAGTTATTCTGTCTTCTTGTTCTCTTTCTCTATTAGAATCTAGACAAAAAAAAAAAAGTCCAAGTGTAATCAAATAAGCGTCCACATGAAGTTATGCAATTACGTTCCTGACACATATTATACCTATTATAGTGGAATACCTTTACGTACATCGCGTAAAACTTTTTTTCCATTTTTCTAAAAAAGTTATTATAGGTGATTAATAAATCTTACTATTCTATAGAAATTTAAAGACGCTTTTTATTATATGTCTAATATGTTTTGTTTTTTTTTTGCAATGCCGGATATCAAGCGAGATTGTACATTACACTTATACACCTTTTAAAGACCATTTAACTTCCTTCCCGTTTCTTTAAACCTAAGTGACTATAAATCAGTTGTGATGACAATTTAGAGACGCTGACAGATTCACATACCATACCAGTCAGAACAAACCGGTAGCATTATGGCGGAAAATTAGGGACCAACTACCTCTTTTTTTCCCCATCTGTTCTTCGACAAGAT
>JARFOD010097840.1:0-14835 GCA_031763545.1 Mopalia muscosa
AAACTACATCGAAGTTGGATTAGTATGCGCACACGCTGTGGGCCCCTGGGATTCGTTATATGCTCATAGTCCCCTCAAGCCACAATATTATATATATATAGTTTTCTCTCAAAGAGTTATGGTCGTGGTCCTTATCGACCTACTGGTTTGGAAAGATAGGAGGAAAACAATCATATTACTGTGGTCGAATTGAAATGAAGCAATATTCAAGGTTTGAAGTCAACTTATTTTTTATCATATATTTGTGTGGATATTAAAATTGAACAAAGAGCAGCTATATATTTGCTGGCAACATATGGTGAAATGCTGTTTGTAATTTTAATTTTGATAAATAGAATCCTATCGGATATTGCAATATGAGGAACTGCAATTAACATTTGAATTTAATCTATGAATTTCTTTTGACGTTTTGTGTTTTGAAAATATACTGGATTGAATACCACAAAATATACAAAGGTGACCATATTGAACTACTGCCGAGTACTTTTTATGAATATGAGAAGAACATTGAATGAATGATACGCTGATATAGTGTGTAATGTTATAAGTAGTTAATATTTCAACATCTAGCATTTGGATCCATTCGACTCTTTTCTAGTAAAGACATTTTAATCTTCCTGTTAATTTTAAATCAGCTTAAATTTGTCGAAATGGGTAGTAGCAGCCATATTTAACGCTATGGTTTTCCCATGTGGCGGCTCATTTGTAGAATATACAATGGCGACAGCAATTGCCAGTAGGATGTAGAAGCTATACACAAAGCAATTAGTACATTGGTTAGTTTATTTCCACGTTGTTCTGTTCATAAAATATAAAGATAAGACGATTAAAAATTAATTTGGGCAAGGTGAAATGCAACCATTCCTGGTGTCATGAAAGAAATAAGTTTTCAGCAAAGTTTGCAGTTAATCAGCGAGTATATCATGAAGCGTTATTATAAATGAACATCTTGTTTTGTGGTGATAATTGAGGTCACGGTAAAGTGTGTCGCCCTGTAAATTACACCTGCATGAATGCATTGGGACTTATATAACGTCGTGCAACCATAGATTATTGGAATTATGTTATACGGTTATTAACCAATTTATTATTATTAAATAAAACAGTTGGTTTTATTTAGAGCCACATTACACTATTTAAGAAGCTCGATTTGTCCGTAGCCCTACGAGTTGAGCTTTATCACGTGCCTTCCTGGAAGAACGCAATGGCGGGGGATTATCCCAAAAAGGCAATCTGCTATGCAAAACTATAGAGGTCAGTTTCTCAGAAGACGATTATCCGCAAACATCTACGGCCGGTTGCTCATAGTGATATTAAATTTAATCCAGAATTAGATGACGTCACGCCATGTTGAATGTCCATCCCTTAAATGGCATTAGCGTTTTAATCTGGTGTTAGCGGCTAATCGTCTTTCGAGCAAAGGCCGCTGATTAAATCGCCAATACCGGGATAGAGATGGACCTTCAACACGGCGTGACGTCATCTAAGAGAGGATTATATTACATAGCGCTTAGCGCAATCGCCCTCACATGGTACTTGATGATTACACAATCGACAGATAAGTCATCAGATTGATAATAGTACTTTCATCAAGAAATGTACGAGCTTGTTTCAGTTGGCGGAATAACGGCTAGAGAGGAAATAGCTTGTGGTTTGACTCTTAGCTGTAACGACCAGGTGATGTCATACATATTAACAGAATACTTGTAATATCCGTCAATCTATCTGTACTTTACATATATGCACTCCAATAATGTAGACGCATTTAGAAAATATGATGACTGTTTATTAATTGATATAAATAGGTTAATGTGGTAAATCTGATGTTACACTACCGCCATTCAGAGCCAAGAAATATGTTCCCTTTCAATACAAGTTATAATGCAGGCTATATATATGTCAAAATATTGACCCCTTTTAGTCAATGACTCAACGTTTATACAGCTAGCTGCATTTGTGCATTGTATCATAGTAAAAATAAGCAATACATGATGAATCAACTAAGTGTTAATTAAAGTAAAAAGTGTTCACACTGTTCAGCTTCTCCGTAATAGCTAAATGCCGCCTCAAACCAAACACATCAAACGACAAATATAAATTTTGACTCCACACAAAATGCCGCATGTATCCAAACAGAGTAAAACGAGCCCAGACGTTTCAAACTATTATAAACTAGAAGAGTAAGTTTTCATAACCAAATACAGACTCATTCTCAGTCCCTCAGTACTTTGTCGCCATTTTATACCAACTTATATAATCGGGTCAAAAAAGCGAGGAGCTTGAGAAATACTATGTACTGTTCCATTGTAGTGTTTATATAGTCCTGTTACAGCGACTCCCACTCGCCGCTGATCCCTCGCCAGTGATATTTTAAAAGTATGACCTCATGGGGAAAAATAGACATAACGCAAACTATTAGTGATGGAAAAGGAGACAATTCCTATTTGATAGACTAGTATCTTTTTGCGAAGAAAACTGAGAGGTGTGTGAGCCTGACTGTCATAGTTTTTAGAATAATATTCCCCCTAAACAGTGGACCAGCAAGAGAAGCGTAAGGTTAATGTAAACTAAAAACAGATAAAACAACTATAAAATCAACTGAAATAATTCGAAGGCTATAACTGGGTAATAAACAACTAAGAAAATTGCAACTTATTTCCCCTATCATTCAGTCGGTCAATTTAGCTGTTTTTCTTTTTCAAAAATCAACAGTGGAGCCGGATATTAGCTACTGATTTTAGAATGGACTGGGTGGGCTTTGGACAAACTAGCAAGGCTTAAAACGTATATTAAACTTACAATGAATGTTACCTTTTTTAGTCGTTTGGAGTGTGGAACAAAATTAAGTGGTATAATGAAGGCTAAATGTATAGACCTCAATTCAAATTACAAAGTTATTTCAATATTTTACCACCTAGCCTATGCTAACGTCTGGACTGTATGCGTGACAATCAGGGCTAACAAAGTTCCCATTAAATCTCAAATAAAAAATAATTTTTAAAGCTTAAGTTGTATTCTCAACCTACACCTGAGAATGGGAAGTTGGTAAGGATGGTAACTTAATCTTTGAAAGACAGGCGTCAAAACATTCGTTTGATTGGTTGATTGGGGTTTAACGTAGCACCCAAGGATATTTCACATATATGGCAACGGGTGGTCCACTTCACACTGTTCCTGGTCAAACTGGCCAAATATTTATCCATCTTGTAATTCACTCAAATACCTGGGGGTTGACAGACCGACTCGATCCTACGAAGTAAGTTATATCAAAGCGCACTTGCTAACCACTATGTCACGGCCGTACACCACCAAAACATTTGTGAAAGGGGCACTTTAAAATGACATAACACACATTTATCCATTTTGACGTTGTGAAACAGGTCACAAATATCGTCAATACTGACGTCAACAACATGTATATTTATAATAGCAAAGTATTATATCCATATCAGAGGTTAAAAGCAAGGAACGCCCCCTTTTAGACATGTCCAGACTCCTATATTCGCCTTATTGTGTCACAAAACGGACTTTGTTCAATACTTTTGAAAGTAGACTTTCTCTGCTTTATTTATCTCGGTTTTGTATACATGACAGGTTCTACGTTTAACCAGAAGTATTCGGGATTCACTTGGTTAAAACATAACCCATCATGTTCAAACTTAAGCAAAATTTTATCTGCTTTGGTCTGAAAAGTTGTCATTTTTTTGTCTAGCATTCCATAACAGTCTTTTTGAGTTTGTAGTGTAGCGGTTCTTCCAAAATGTGGTTCTTCCAAAATGTGATTCTTACAAAATGTGCTTAATTCAATATCTGGTAAGTGAATGCATGTATTACTTGACCGAATAAGGGGGTCATTTAGAATGCATCTTATATAAAGAGACCAATTCAACTTTGGATAGTGAAGATAACTATCTCAGTTTGTATCGGACAGATAACACTGATAAAGGAGTCTAGACAATAGACTGAAATATGATACTGATATTATTGTTTCGATTGTCAGATGACTGTGATGTGCCGCGGATGGTGCGACTACTTACTGATAGCCTTTTATATACAGTCAGACAAGCGATAACCTTGTGTTATATAATATACACGTTGGTCTCGTCAATCTAGTTCCCGCACCACTCTGGCCCATTTAAACACGTAATCATAATAATTGTATACAAAGCTTATAATTAGCCTTTTGTAAGAGCCAGCAATTTAATTTACGAAAGTTGTCAAATGTCAGTATATTGAATAAACAATAGATCCTTATTGACTTTGAGGATGCAAGGCAGCCACATAAGTATTTTAGGATCAAATCGTCCGGAACAACGAAGAGCTATTTAAAGCTTTGAGCAGTACGGTCGACCGTATATCGCCCTGTTGTAATAAGCGGATCAAAAGATGCGGTTCGCGGTTTTCCGCCATATTGAAAAAAGACAGAGCGAGAAAAGAAGTATGTCGTCATATAAGTGAAATATCCTTGAGTAAGGCGTTAGACCCCAATCAAACAAACGAACGTGCAAAATATATTTTATCACAATTATGTTATACAACGCTGAAATAATATAGTTCGCAATACACATCACGTTATTAACGGTTGTGATGCTATAGTTACTTACTGGGGTCCTTCTTTTTCCTAATAAGAAAGACGGACACGACGCGAACAATCTGTGGTCATATGGTCAAGTAAGTGGAAAGAAATTCCGACAGTAGAAGGGGTTGAATGAAATCTTACTGTTAGCTTTAAAGACAATTTCGTTAATTATTTTCAATTTCACATATGTTGAAAAGATTTCTACATATGTTGAAAAGAATTCTGGATATGTAAAATACATTTTTATTTTACAGCTCTGAAATTGTATTTCACCTGAGTGAAAATCTTTTCAACATCAGTAAAAAAGAATTTCACATATGTGAAAAAGAATTGTACATAAGTGATATAAAAGCAAAACTTATTCGAAATATGTAGAATAAAAGTAGAAGTGATAAAACGGCTTGCCATAGTATCACTGATAAAATCGGTGGAAGTCGCAGTACAGTCTTTTTTGTTGTTTGTAACATCACTTTTGTGGAATGCAATCCCACCATTTCTCATAATAGGAGGAATTTACAATTAAAATATAAATGTAATACTTGTTCTAGAGTTATTTTGCAATACATAAGAATGGTGCTGAGCGATTAATCAACGAATGGATAGATTATGCGAACCATACGGTCCGGTTCGCGTTTATCCTGTTCGTACATGACTTTTTTGGCTTGTTATTGGACAAACATATCCTCCAACAGAAATAGCAACTACCTGGTTAAAATTCTTGAATATATATGTTGATTGAAGAGACAAAAATATGTTTGCCATCACCGGCATTGATTATACAATACATAGTTACACGTCTAGTTCGGCATGATTCAACTTGTTTCAAACAAATGTATGATTTCGGATTTTGGCAAAAAAGAAGAAAATTTAACAGGGAACCATAAGCAATCGGATTTATTGATATCAGCCGAAAAGATCTTCCTAAATTTTAGAAAAAACAAAAACAAATTCTCACTTGTGCAGAAAAAACTTAACCTAGGAAGCAATGCCAAAAAAGGAACAACATATAAATGATATTTCTGATATTGTAGAATCAAACATCTTCCTACTCTTAACATTTTCGCATCTCAACACTTTTCTTATGTTTAGGAGGGCTGTACAAAAATCAGTACTCATATATTGTTCAGGAATACATTATATATATCCTTTTTTTCTGATTGTTAAAGCTTTTTTTACAAAGCTGGTGCCACAAATCCATTCGGCATTATACTGTATAGGAAAAAAACATTCCATTTTATTCAACAATTTCAACCTTTTTTTTTTTTTCATTTTTGGGAATAGCCCGAGGCCAGTGGTTAGCGAGGTGGACATAAGCCACTCATTCGTGTGCAGCAAAGATACTTCTCCTAGTGGACCTCCGGTAAAAGAGGATTGATTGATTGATTTATTGATTGATTGGTTGGTGTTTGTTGGTTGGTTGATTGACCGATTGATGTTTTACGCCGTGCTTTAGGGTTTTTCACTTATACGATGGCGGTGTATTCAAACAATAAATGAAACTAGCACTACCAAGATGTGAAGCATTTCCATAATGTTGGAAAGTCCATGGCTAATAAAAGACAGCATTGCTACTGGTCAAACAAACTTTCCTAGGCCTTATATGATGGTGGTGTATTCCAACAATAATTGACAATGGCACAACAAAGATGTGGAACGTTTTGAAAGTTGGAATGTTGGAAAGTTAACTTTCCTCCAGTGCTAAGTAAAAAAAAAAAAAACAGCATTGCAACTCTCCAAACAAACTGCACTTAGTCGAAGGTCGCTAAAGGAGGGGGCCACAAGACGTGATCCCCAGTTACCCTACTAAAGGGTGCGCTAGCTGGACAATTGGGGCTCACATCATTAAGACGTTAAGGTTTATGACATCAACCAAACAAACACAGAATCGGTTAAATACACTCTAATTTTCTCTAAAGGAAAACACACTTCTTTTTCTTGGTTTTTATTTTTTAATTTGTTTTTACATAGGCTATGACTGGTAGCTCAAGTGTCTTGTGTTAAATATTTCAAAGATGACAATGGTTTGCATAAGATATTGCGCTACTGAATCCTGTTATCGGCGTATTTGGGACGGAGCTATTATAATTCATTGTTAGTTATTATTGATACAGTGGTTTAGTTAAACTTTATGGACAGTTAACAGCCTATCCATGATTTCAAAGTGTCGACTCAGGGCAGCGTCAATATAGCCGATGTGGGGCTATTTGCAATCACAGTTGAACGAATGTCGTTAAACCAATTCTAGTGAGCAGGATGGCGAGTCGCTTGAGGAAAGATGGGTTTCTTCAGCAGGGTCATGCTGAACTGCAACGATAGGGACACGATGACCTAGCCGTGTGATTGGCAGATAAAAAAAGTCTATCGATTTTTCCCTCAAGGTAGTTCCGACCACCCTTGGCAATTCATTTTTTCTTTTGGCACGGATGAGGATGAGAGAGAGCATACCTCTACTTGGCACATGCTGAGCTTGTAATAGAATTTACTTTTATTCAATTTATTTTCCCTAGCGGCTTTCAGCAAAATAAAAGCACTACATTAAACTGCATTTCAGGATAACTGATGGTCTATTCCGATTGTTATACATCATTTTTTTTTTTAACAACTAATACCGGTACCCATTATATGACGTGAAATAGCAAGCTCATAGTATATAACTTAAGTAAATAATTTTCAAAGCTAGAAATACCAAATGGTACACACCAAGTCGGTTAAATATAGGCCTCGTTTTCAATAAACATAAGCACAATCCTAATAAAATCTTATTTCCACTATTAGAAACTAACGCTGCCTATAATTTATTAACGAATGAAGGAAACCGACCTCGACAACACTGACAACAAACACAGATAAAATAGGGCAAATACAGGATAACTGTATAAGGCGTATTACAAATATCTCACAAACAGACCGGCTTCATGTTGCACATTAGCTCTGAGAGCACCATGGCAACAAGGAGCTCCCTCGCCATCAATCAACCATGCAAGTCAAATTCTTACTAGCTTTTTTAACGAGTCACACAACAAGATTGGTGATCAGTGGTGAAATTTTTTTCAGGCAACGAGTTTGATTAAAGAGGTAATCCGGGCATATACAAGTATTGAAAATGGCAGAATAACAATGTGGTATACATGTATGATTTTCGTATCATTTAAAAAGCGAATAATTACATTACACTTATCTTATAGTCCATCAGATCAGATAAGTAATAACCATCACAATGAATGGTGAAGGGTTGGAGGTATGTCGTATCCAAATTTGGGTAGCTTTATAGACCTGCGGCTCGTTCCACATAGTCTAAGTTTCATCTTAATTTCCATTGCAACCAGTGTTGACAGTATTGGGTCCACGCGGTTGTTAAGATTACCTTAGATTATTACAGTTAGCTTTGCGGAACAAAACCCAGAGAATAAAGGTAGAAAACCACGAGGCCAGATGAGATAGCTCTATTTCCATACCTTACTTATACGCTAAACTGGTGCCTATTTCGTCGTTTGCTAGCCCAGTTTTGTATTAGCCCGATACGTCAACTTACACATTAGGGTGTATAAAATAACGGAACGGGCGTGTACAATTTTGTTTTGTTACATAATTCTCAACTACTACGAAATTTGCCAAGGGATATCACCACTCCTTCCAGTATGAATGGCATATCCTCAGCTGACCTCAGCAATATCTCTTGCATGACAAAGAATTGTATAAGAAAAGAAATACCGTTCAGTTACTTTAATATCTACTGTATCTGGCATACCGAGTATCGTTAACAAATAGAGCATAACTTCGTCGCACAGTTACATCTTTACACCGTGCTGTGAAGTACATGGATGAACATTCCATGCCTATCCCATTAAAAGTGAAAAATCATAAATATGTAATACTACGTTGATCTCAAGACATCAAAGTCCTTTTCGATTCAAGTCTAGATTAATATATCTTGTAGATTGTCTTATTGTAGGGAGAACGATTTGGAATACCCAAGAAATATTTGATACGTAGTGGCAACCTTCTACATTGACCACGAGAGAACATCTGATGGGAATTTACCCATTGTCTTGTAATTTCACTGAAACAATCCAACGAAAATACAAACAGATCGACTACTGTTAACTTTGTCACGAGAGCACCAGGGCAACAGGAAACTTCCTTCCAACCCTAGGCTGTAGGTGACCAAGCTGTTGGAAGGCATATCCCTATGACGACAGTCCCACCTTTTATTTCCACAATAGTTTAAATAATGAATAGAGTCAAGGCGAATCAAGTCGCTGAAAGGCATATCCATATGACGACAATCCCGCCTTTTATTCACACAATATCGAAGTTGGTAAAAGTTTTTTTAAATTTCAGTTAGAAAATTGATGATCATGGATTGCTACGTAGGCCTAAGTACTGCTTTCACTAATCAGCGGCTGTAAATATACCCTTTTGGAGTCGGTTGCCCAATGCTCTGTTAAGCTAACGGCCAGTTACATGACGTTGTGTAAGACTGAAATTCTATTATGACATGACGTTCATTTCTTTGTGCCACAGCCTCATCTAACGGACCCTGTATAGCATCTGATAAAAGAATGTCCGTTTCACCAGGATTTATCAAAACAGGGTTAATTTTTAACGCAAGAGAGACTTTTTGATAAGCACATACCAGTATCCACAGAGTGTGTTCTACCAATAAAAAAGTAACATACTTTTATTTCATTATTAGACGATATGTTTATGGCATAAAGCTAAAGGTTAACAATACAATTGAACAAATAATGTCGGACAATTACTCTGAGCGGAAAGGGTGACGTAGGTCTGAGTAATCAATGTTATGTTATGTGGTGTCATATCGGTAATAGATATCATTACGATTTAGGAAGGAGCTGGTGGGTTAATCAGTGAATTTGTAATTAAGGTATCATGTTCACAAAACATAGCAGGGAATATTGTAAAACGCTGCACATGAGGTAACATAATCTGTTTAACAGAACAGGAGCAAAGTATTTTCCAAGTTTTAAGTAAATCAGTGAATTTGTTCTCCAGTTATCATGTTCACAACACATCACTAAATGTTGTTAAATTATCAAATGTGAGCCATTTTGTTTTACGGAATCTGGTGAAATGCATTTAATCTCACAGTCCTACAGACAGAAAGCTATAGCTGTACAAAGTTTAAAGTTAACCTGTGATAGACTTTCTGTGTATCACATTCACAACATGTACAGGCATTAATATTGTAAAATTATACAATAACAGTCATTTGATGATGTTTTTTTACTTTCGTTTTTTTATTTTTTTATTTTAAGGAATGTAGTGACCTGCAATTACATCCGTCGTCTTAACAGATGGACCGTTGTTTAAAGTTTATCGCAAAATTTGATTTCAAGTTAGTGTGTTCAGAAACAATTGGGATGGTTGAATGCCGAGGAGCATTTCCAAGTCCCCTGTCCCAAGACCTTACTATAGGCACGGAAGACATTAAATATGGTCTGATCAGTGAGCCTACCTAAGGACAAAATGAGTATGCTTGTCCTCTGAGAGAGTCTAAATCCCGAAAAGATAACCCACTGACACACACACATCGAAATTACATAACAGTTACATAAGCAATAAATAGAACACAAGATGCAAGCAGTTCATAACACGCATCTTTCAAGAGCAGTCTCGTGTTTTTTTGATCTGGTATAAAACACCATACGTGAGTGCCAGGGTGCACTGACCTGGCATGGACACATTGTTCTGGTGTGAATGTAGGTCAGATTGAAAGTACGTTACATAACATCTGGGCTGGAATGCTCTACCTCAAACACAGAGAGCACGTCCACCTGCCTTATTCCACCACTCATTTTACAGTATTTTACGTAAGTAGATTCCGTGGTGTGACAACTTTATCGGAAAATCGCCTTATATCTTACGAAATCGATACGATCCTATTCTCGATTTATCATTGTTGAATGTCCAGCTGTTCAAACAATTACAGATATTAAGCTACCGGTAACTGTTGTATGCTTCAATGATACATATTCTGACATTACTTGCGAGTGGAGGAAAATTAATATTTCAGCAGAGCAAAACACTTTACATTTTATTATGTTCAGGTATTTATAGTTGAGATACGCCGCTCTCGTAAGGATGACGATTATAGATGATTTCCAACGACTAGAACTGTTCTATGAAGCGGCTAACTTCGAAACAACCCTGGGACAAGGTGTGCTGTGACCAAAATGTGTATGTTCCGTGAATAGGTCGCCCACTACGCGTTTTTATCCTATTAGTTTACAACAAGTAGATGTTCACAGAATGAAATCGCTCCGGTAAGAATTTATACATTATAGTCACACTATAATGTTATTATTAGTCGAGAAGTCCCATAGATTTAAAAAGAGTATAAATTCAAATAGTGTATGTACTATGAAACAACATTCTAACTCCAGCCTGTGCATGGTTGTTTTCATCTACTGTGTAATTAATTACACTCAGTCTCTTCAAGGTCATATCGTTTACCGATAAACATGCGAAGTTGTGAGTTCGATTTCACCAGTGAACATGAATTAGCATTAAAAAAAATTAAAAAGAACAAAGAACTTATCTCGAGTAACAATAACGTACTGGGTCCGGTTGTTCAAAGCTCCGTTAGCCTAACAGCCAGTTAGATGACGTTGCGTTACAAATAAATGAATGTCACGTCATAAAAGAAATTCATTGTTACGCAGCGTCTTCTAATGGACCGTTAACTTAACTGGGTCCGGTTGTTCAAAGCTCCGTCAGCCTAATTTTAGAGCCTAACAGAAAAAGAAATGGACGTCACGTCATTATAGAAATGTATTTTTAACTTGACGGAGCTTTGAGCAACCGGCCCCAGGGCTTTGAGCAGTCGTCCCCTGCAGATTAATTACCCTGTTTCATGATATCAAGCGGGAGTTTACCCTTTCGATATGAAAACTTGAGATGCACTTGGCTGATCCCTGATTAGGGACAAAAAAAGTGTAGTGTCGCCTATTACAACAGCATGCCCTCGCCCTATTTTCACAGCTACCCCTCTTGGCCCTTAATCATCTTAAACGTAATCCAATATATTTGACAAGAAACTGCTTTCACCAAACATCAAAAAGGCAAAGATACATTGATTGCATGCAAATACAAATCTTCTCATGCCACTTGCTCGAAAGACGATTCGTCGCCATACCTGATTTGATTGATAACAGATACACCTTCAACAAAGCGGGTAGTATTCTAATAGCGGATTCATTTTTAAAGACTTTCGAACAAACGGCCCGAGTTGTGATAAAATATACACTGGATTGTAACGTAAAAATACAAAAGTCAATTTAATTACTACACTTTTCACCTAACTGTCATGACATATCACAAAAGAATGTAGTCCTGCAGCTATTTCTGGATCCGCAAAAATGATTTATCTCTCAGTAAACACAGAGCAATACATCTGCAACCTTACTTAAAAGACACGTAAGGTTTCTGTTGGTAAACAATTTCTGTCGGCGCCCAGGGATGTTCAGAAACAGCGCGAAGAGACATTGCACGTTCCTCGGACAATTTTAGATCCGGGGAAATTATTCTGACCTGCAGAAATTTCGAATAACTTGCACAAGGAACACACTCCATGGTCTATAAATACTTCACGAATAATTCAACTTTAGTCCAGTATAATAGTTTTTTTATGCATGTATATATAAATGGATAATTATTCCACCAACGTGACCATTGGCAGAACAGAATATCAATCATCTAAAGCCAGTAACACACCTTGGGTCGATTGCTGAAAGCCCTCTTAACTTTGTGGATTAGAAGACGTTGCGCAACAAAAAATTGTGACGTGACATGACGTTCATTTGTCATCTACTGGGCTGTTATATGCTTACATAACTTTGAGTTGTTTGTTTGTTTGGTTGGGGTTTGAAGCGGTACTTAGGTTATTTCACTCACACGATGGTATGCCAGACCAATGAGTGAAGGAAACCACCCACGACACCACTGGCAACAAAACAAAAACACCACAGGACAAAACACAGCACTCACAGGACAATACAAAGACAACAAAAATGTGTCCTGTTTCTCTAAAGCTCAGAAGGGACTAGGGCAATAGGAAGCTCCCTCCAAACAGAGCTTTGAACAACCGGCTCCAGAAATAGAGAGTTCGCATTACTTGCCACGTTACTTCCTATCAGCAAATATATTTTAATTGTCATTTTGCACAATCACATGACGGCTGATCCGTGCTAATGGGTCATCCCAGCCGTGAAGTGGTACACTTTACAATCAGCAGAATGTATATAATCGCTCTGTGTAAGTAATTATGAATTCTTGTCAAACCTTACTGTTCACATATAATTCATTGAAACCGATAGATTAAACTTACAGCATAATTTTTACAAAAATCATTGAGTATAAATTCAAATATCCATGCCATTGGCGCTTAACAGTAACACATCGACAAATTGTGGTTTGAAGCCAAGAGACTTGACTTTGATTGAAGAATTTGGTGTCATATGTATGCGGAAGGTTGGGAATGAGTTTGCCGCTATCATGGTTGTATTGGAGCTAAAGGGGAAAGAAAGCCCATCTGTTTGTGATGTCGTAATATATTGCGTCATGTGATTTTCCTGTTTATGTCCTGTCTGGTCTTTGTGTTTTGCCAGTGTCGTTCAACCATGGGGCTGACACATGGTTATATGGATGACGCGACCTTAAGTACGGCGGTAAACCCAAATAAATCAATCAATCTTATTAGACACTCCTACTTAACAATGGCGGCTTTTCACAATCCAAATATGTCAAATTCGATAGGAAACTCATTAAAACAAATACATACTATCTGAAGATCAGCGCATCCAAATTCATTGTTCTGTTCTGCTGTTATAGTGTTAACATGAGTTTAAAAAGAAAATGGCGTGATTACGTAAATGGTGGCAACATTATTCCCCTTGGCCAATTATTCAGCTGATTTCATTTATTCACTGAACATCAAAGTAGTTTTCAAGAATTTATAAGTATTCAATGGGTGAATTAAACCCCATGGGACCGAGAGACAGTGGGATAAAACAGCTGCCTTGTAAGAGATTTTAATAAGGTAAATGCATTTTATCATATCCGAAGGGACAATTGGACAAACAAACTATCTGTGTTACTTAAAACTGTAAGTGTCGCAACTGTAACAACGGAGACAATATTCCAAACAGATCTTAGTCTCGATTTGTAATGGGTAACCTAGAGACATATGGAGATGAATTAAATAAATGCATTTTATTTACTGCAGTGCCTATAGCCATGGGTAGATACGAGTCATTTACTTGTCAAACAAAGAATTCTGCTGACGAGATCGAGCACATCTTGCTAGAGGGTATTTCGCTTTTATTATGGCAGTTGCTTCAAAGAAACTGTCCTTAACCAGAAGAGCTTGACAATTGAAACTGATTCGTTCAGTTTGAATTCTACTAGTGCTCTTGTGGGTGATAACAATTTCGAACACTATTGTCGCAAGCCTAGCCTAGTACATCTACATTTGGTAAACTGCTAACATTCAAATCAGCAAAACGGTAAGGTAAATCTGCTCACTGCATTCTCCACATATAAATTTGAAACAATTTACGAAACCTACAAGAAGGTGAGAAAACAACATCAATCTGACCTGACTTATGTAGCGAACAGCCCAACTAACATCAAACATGGCGTAGACTAACAAACAGACTGCTTAACGATACGCACCCAATACAAAATAGCCCAACAAGTACGGGACACCGAGCTCTACTCCTGCTGTGATGTGATATGTCAATATTTAATTACACAATTTGTAAAAACTGCTCAGAAGGTGCTATCAAGTATCATACAGCCTAGTCTTTATTATATCTCGTAACATTTTTTATTTTATTTCTATGTTGACAGTTTTTTTTAATTTCTGTACAATTCATAATTGGGAAAGAACAGATGGCTTTGGAAGAAAAGGTAACTGCATCAATTATTATAAATACTGCATTTGTTGTTTCCTCTATGCTATTTACTATCGTTTCAGTTGCATCGACAACTGTCAACGCTTTGTCCATATATACAAAGGCGTATCGTAAGTCAATTGCATTCATGTCTTTTCAAACGAAATCCATTTTGTGTTGCTTTGTAAACCGAGGGCTAATGAAATCGTGTCTTTGTATTTATTTATTGTCCTATTCTCCTTTTCGAGGGTGTGTGTGTAGCGGGAGGCTCTACCAGTTTATCAATTACATCATGGCTTCGTGGGGGGGGGGGGGGGGGGGGGGGGGGGGGGGGGGGGG